>JANHFT010007383.1:190624-215160 GCA_032467955.1 Pseudoxenodon macrops
GAGTATAAGACGCACCCAGATTTTGGCCCGCTTTTTGAGGGTAAAAAGGTGCGTCTTATACTCCGAAAAATACGGTAACTAAAAATGACAGGAATTGAATCTGAGGTTCTCCACAGGCAAAATGTGCACTCTTCCCTGATTGTGTAACACATACCATACAGAACAGGTTATTAAGACTATAATATATGTGTCTGTTTGATACTTTATAATCTTCAATTTGGTAACACAATGCATCATAGGGCAACAATTTTGGAACAAGTGTATCTCAAATAGGCTAATTTACAGAATACATCCAACAACTGCAACCCATGATTCCCAAGGGATTAAAATTTGGCAGAGTTATGGCCGAATTCTGCAGCATATCCTTTGAGTACATTTCCTAGAAACCCTTAATTTATTCGGCACAAGGAAAAATGGGAGGACTTTATCTTCACTCCCCTATCTCCCTTTGGCCCGTTCCCAATTGGCTGGCAGTAAAGACTAACAGATTGCTTAGGAACTGAGGCTGAAATCTGAAATCTCTTAACAGTGGTGGCCGGTCAGGGAGGAATGAGTGACTCAGATGCCTGCTGGCAAGGGTGTGTTGATGGTCAAAGGGTGAGCCCATTTTCTCCTTGGAGGGAGGGGTCCCTTGGGGACATGCCAGAATAGGGTGTGGGGGTACAGTTTTCCTTGTGGTCTTGTCACTCCCTTTGTTCCTCCCCCCCAACAAAATGGGAGGAAGTTCTGTAGGTCAGCTGAAGTGGTGGAGGATGTAGTTTCACCAGAGCTCTCCTGAAATTTACGAGGGAAGGCAAACATCACAAGTATATATTATATATGGAAAGCAGAATGTGCCAATGGATCATGGATTGTCTACATTATCCTTTGGCTCATATCTCAACCCTAGATCCTGCAGATGATTTTTCTTGCTTCTGTCCAAAACTTTGACAACTGAAAATGGACTTGGCTTCTGATTTTTTTTTTAGAATTATCTTTAAGGTGTGACACATAATAATAAAGACAAGCCATGTGATTATCATTCCCTGTAGTGCCTGCCTGTCCTTCCAAAACCACATGCCTGTACATGAATTTAAGGAGAAAACAGCAGAGTTAAAGAGATAAAGCAAGGCAAGTGACATTGAAGTCATATGCACCCCAGCACAATACTATTCAGCATATATTCTGAAAGGCAAGGTTACCTTAGCAGATATGATTGCTATAAAAGTACACATCACAGATGAGGTAATTCTTTGGCACAAGAGCAGCTCTTTAGTCTTACAAAGGATTACAAATATTTCCACTTACTTGTCTTCCTTTTCATAAATGTTGAGCCCAAGTGCATCTACTCCCAACCAAAGGTCTGTTCCTTTCTTATTTTTTATTTCAAAATAGTTGATTCCATACATTTCGAGATCCTGAGCAATCTTCAAATATTCCAGCATGGCATTTTCTCTGTTTAATACGAAATGGGAAATGTTAAGACTTGTTTTCAAGACTGATGCAGAGCTTTGAGGTGCTGGGAAAATAAAATATTCAGACTGCTAGATGTAACAGAAAAGATCTAAAAGAACCAACTCACTTTACTAACCCTTTCCTCCATTTATCAATTTTTATGTTTTTCTTCCATTGTGTATTCAATATTATTTTACTAACTCTACTCAATCATCTTGGCTTTGCCTATATAGTATATACATGCTGGATGTTTTTATTCATATCAATAGTAATTTAATATAATGAGTCCAGAACAAAAGGTACTTCAAAGAAACTGGTGCTTTAAAAATAATCTTCTCTAGTGCTTAGATCTCATATAAGATGTGGGTTTGGAATAAGAGTATTAAACATTGGACATTTTGAAAATAATTAAGAACAATTTTTAAAAGTCAATAAAAAAAATTCAATGATATAACTCACTTAAGCATTCCACCATGTTCAGCATGCCATACTTGAATTCTTTCTTCCCATTGTTCTCTAGATAGTTTATGTTGATCCATTACTCTAAAAATATAAAGATATACCATGAAATTTAAGTTTCAATTTGTTTTATTTGCAAAAATGTAACGTGCTAGCGAAGTTGGGTATATGGAAAAGATGGCACAAAGCATTTAAAGTTTAAAAAAAATCACCTTTTGAGATTAAAAAAAAAGAGATGAACCTTGATCAAGTTCCAACACTAGTCTTTTAATGATTAAACTCTAGCTTTACTACAAAGTTATTCTTTAAGGATGTGCAAATGTCTGCAAAGGTCTTTGGGCTCATGAATTTTGTACTCAAGAGTTCCATGGAACAAATTGATGTCATAAGGCAGTGTTAAGTAGCAGCAATTTATTAGTTTGTTAACTGAAACCAGAAGTGAATTGAGAAATAATAGACCTATTCAACCGACACTCTATGTTGATAATATTTCCCCATTTGTTTGTTGCAATTTTTATTATGTATAGATCACATTTTACTTCAGGACCTCCAAGTGGTACACATAGTTCCTTTAATTTTCCTATGACAACCATGCTTTGAAGTAGTTTGAGAAGAGAGATAGTGATTGATTCAAAACCCTAAGTATTAGTCTTACTACCATGTTTAGTTGCTAACTATTATGTGCAGTACTAGAGCCCCATAAGCAATGAGCATCCCTGATATTCTAAAACATTTTTTAAAAAATCTTAAATTGTGCTAAGTTTCATGAAAATTACAACATACTGTAGTTCTTTTCTATTACTGGTATTTTATCAACATTTTGAAAAACAAATCTCAGACTTTTCATTTTATTGTGTCACTCTCTTCTTAATACATTGGCTATCAGTCGTAACAGTTGAAAAAGCTGTTCTAGCATTTTTTACACATCCCACATTCTTATCATTCAATAGAATTGGGGAGAGATGGGCCTCAGGATTTCAACAGAAGTGCTTACCGCTGGGGGACCAGGCGTTCAGAATTGAGATACCCTGCCTTGTGCAGTTCTTTATTATAATCGCCAAATTTGGATTGCACAGCGTAAGATCCAAGAAGGACGGCAGTTTCAGGTGGGCAGTAGATCTCGTCACTAAGAATCCCTTCTTTCACTTGCAAGAAGAACAGTTTCTGTGTGATATCCTGGATCAACTCTACAGACACATCCTCAGGAAAAAACTTAGCCCGAAATTTGAACTGGAGAGGGTTCTCTTTCCTGATTTCTTGAGCAGAGACCTAAATAGAAACAAGTCAAGAGGAGCAACAATAAGTATCAGTAAATTATGAAATACTAACTTGTTGAACACAAAGATGTTTATTTATTCAATTTTGGTGCTGATTGACTCCAATCAATAATAAAATTTTATTATCAAGTTATTACATATTTTGAACTTGTATGATTGTCTCCAGCACCAAAGAATCAACTTATTTTAAATCTGTAAAAACAACATCCTCTACTTAAGTATAAAAAGCTATTCTTCCCTCAAAATACCAGTGTTAAAACAACTAGTTCAATTGCCTTTCTGATTCCTATGACTTGATCAATAATGTTGCTCAGTAACTATTAGGAAGGTCATGAGGGGTCCTTGGTGCTCTCTGAGCTCGGTTGTTTTCTTGCAGACATTTCATTACCCAAACCAGGTAACATTACAGTGTTCCTGATGATGTTACATAGTTTGGGAAATGAAACATCTGCAAGGGAACAACCAGGCTCAGAGAGCACCAAGAACCCCTCACTTCAACCCTGAGTTACAAATATTCTCCTTTATTCAGAGGTGGGTTCCTATCGGTTTGGTCCAGTTCTATGGAACCGTTAGTAACTTGGTGGCCCAGTTCGCTGGAACCATTAGTGACCCGGGCCTGCCACACTCCTGAGTTGGTTCTCTTGGTGGCACCATCTTGTTTTTTGCTTCTTCGCATGCGCAGCTTTTTTAAAGTACTGTGCATGTGCGCATGCGGCCGCAGCACATCCTTGAACAAACCGGCATTAAGAAGATCTGGAACCCACCTCTGCCTTTATTGGTAATACGGATCATATTATAACATGACTACATGTATGCGTGGGGGGGAAGGGTTGTTTGAGCAAGGAGGTTCTGAGGTTGTTTTTCTGAGGTTGTTTTTTTCCCTATAGTTCAGCAAACACCATGATTTGATAAGTCTAGAAATAGGAGCAACTATCTTTCAGGATGTTTGCACTGTCAGGAGATGTTTAACTTTCAGTGAGCATGAACATACATTCTTTCTTTCTCTCTCTCTCTCTCACACACACACAAACATTTTGCACTAAAGAAAAGGAAATTGCTTTAGTACTGAACAGAAGTGAAATGTCTTTTTGAAAAACCAAAAAGAGCTGCTGTTTACACATCTGGATTTCTGGTAAGGAAAGCTGGAGACATTTCCTAATATTTGTTCCCTCCATGTGTCAACCAGAATATGCTTGTTTTTTGTTTATTTGCTTAATAAGGGCCCACTAGGGCAAAGTTATCCCTCATTATAACACATCTGGATTACAATAATGAAAAATAAAATGGTGTTAAATATTTTAAACATTATCTCGCTTAGATTATGTGTTCTTGACTGCTTGCAACTTCTTTATCTCAGTATCACAACATAACCTGAGTTTACAGGTTTATATAGTCCCTTTAAATTGCTTTTTCTGCATCAGCATTCCTACTATGCACAAAATAAACTGTGTTAAGCATATAGGATTAGCCATTTTAAACAGCATCTACTAAATTAACATTGATAATTGACACAGTTGTTTCAATTGTCAGTTCAATTGAACTGACTGCAAAAGCTATAAATATATAGTTTTATAAAATTAAGGGGAGGGAGATGGAAATTTCTACTTTGCATGAACTGAGCACAATCTGGAAAGACTTGTGAAAGACTAACATAAACTTTACATGTTTTTTTTAATATCATCATACTGTTTTAATCTGTTCAAGTATTAAGTAGTGCAGGACCAGATTATATCTTCACTTTTCCCCCTAACAGATATTAATACTATTTATGCCTCCTATGAATGATTACAAATAGGTCAGTGGAAAAATAATTTTCTGAGAGAATTCTTTAAATCAGTGTGGATTATGAAGGCCTATGTATGTCTTGACTAGTCTCCACTCTGTACACTTTAGGCAGATTGACTAGTCTTCATATACTAGACTAGTCTAGTATTTAGAAACTTATGTATGTGTACGAAGAGACCGAGTTAACTGAAATAAACACAATGTCTGTATTATGAGTAGATTAAAGGAATGTTGTGACTAAACTGTTCAGATTCTCAGTATGCATGCACACTCAGTTTGCCAACTCACTGGTCCCCACCAGACAGCCAACAATCTTTACTTATACATTTAAACAAAAAATGAAAATCCTATACAAGAGGGTATCAGAAACCTGACAGTTACAACACTAAATGCTAGTTGTACTGAAAATCTTTAGATGGTTCTGCTGTGCCTACTAAGTGTACTTCAAGGTGTAAATGGCTTCTTGCCCTACAGTAAATCGCAGAATATTATTGTCCTAGCACATAGAGTTAACTATGACATCTGTACCTCTTTCTGAATTATAAGGGCACATGCCCTTATTATTCAAGTGAGATGATTCATGCATATCTGTGATTAGCTCTTCTTATCAATACCCAAACCTAAACACCATCTCAACAAATTGCTTTACTTCAACAGCACTGAATCCTACAAAAAGTGGCTAGGAGTAAGGGAATTGACAAATATCCCATTCTTGTTGGTTTTTGCTGGTCAATATTTCAACAATATTTCAGAGTCCAAGTGTCACAGTGGTTAGAATGCAGTATTGTAGGCTAATTCTGCTGACTGCTAGCAGTTTGATTCTGACCAGCTTAAGGTTGACTCAGCCTTCCAGCCTTCCGAGTCAGTAAAATGAGGACCCATATTGTTGGGGACAATAGGCTGATTCTGTAAACCACTTAGAGAGGGCTGTAAAGCACTATGAAGAGGTATATAAGTCTAAGTGCTATTGCTATTGCTATCTAATTTAGGGGGGGGGGGAATCCGTGAAGAAAGTAAGTGATGGGTCAGTTACCAGAATCCTGCTTGATTTGACTTTTTGTATTTTGTATACTTTTTCATTGCCATTATCATCTACTTGCTTGCTTATAAATAAATTGTAAATTATGCACGGCTTTTAATCTGCTTTGCAGTTTTAAATACAAATAAAACAATAATAGCAAGCAATGATACAGCAAATAATGCACATGTTATTTTTCACTGAAATGACCGTGATTTGATTTAAAAGATTTAGATGGAACTGATTATCAATTAAATAGCGCAAACCTATGTTTGGACCGTTAACGATCAAAATCAGCTTATTTCATTACCTTTTTCTCAAGCTTCAGCCAGGTTGGGAAACCTTTATTATCCGTATACTGAAGACCAAAGTACCATACTTCACGCAAACCTATAGTCTTCACCACCTGAAAGGAATTAGTAAAGGTTGAAGCAGTGGGTTTAAAACTGTAACACTTCCTAAGACAATTCATTCAGGTAATATTAAACCATTAAAGTTTTGCCACATCAAGCAAATGAAAAAAAGTGTTGCATCCATGCTTAACTTTCTAAACTCAGCTGAGAAAAAAAGAACTGGTTTCAAAGACTGAAGAAAAGACATACTGTTCATGCTGATAGATTAAAATATAAAACAATTATTTAGAATACTATTCAAAATGTTAAACTAAAATGTAATTTCTGCTTGAAATAAGATCATTCATAATAGTACTGTTATACTATCTATAACAGTAACCCCATTAGGCTCGGAGTCTTGCCCAAGGAAAATTCAGATTGCACCCATACTATATTTTGAATAACAACAACACCTTAATAAAGCATGGCGATGTTGTTTGAATACGGCATCTTTTATAAATCAGTGAAGACTAATGTAACATAATTAAATATGCATGTTGGAAGATTATTTTTGATGTCAAAAGTTATATCTCTACATTATGGTTGCTTCCCTTTTGTAGCTATTTGTTATGTTCTATATAAACAATGCCTTTTCCTGGACTTGAATGTAGCAATACAGGTTCAGGAAAACACATTAAGGAAGTATTAAGGGAGCAGCAACGGAGGGCAACCACATGTTGCTGCCCATTCATCACCTCTTAAACTCAAACATGTATCTTCCTGACCCTGTGCAGCTGTGTGGCCTAATTTTTTTTTCTGATATTCCATAGTTTCCAATCTTTGGAGGAATTAACTGGGGTTCCTAACCAGCAACCCAATTTTATAAGAAAATGGAGGAACATGATGAAATTGCTATTAACTATTTATAAGGGTAGTCCTTTATTTACAGCCATTCAAAGTTACGATGACAAAGTGACTTATGACCGGCCTTGTCAACAGAAGTAGGAAACTACAGAAGTAGGAAAATACAGTTCTGTAAGTGGAGAATTTGTGAGTGGGTATATGTGGGTGACACTGTCTGTTCCCACCTTCCAGAAATGCTGCTCACTCATACTGGTAATAAACCTGGCAAGCAATACGGATAAGCTCCTGTAGAGAGATGAGAAACACAGAGCTCTCGGCCAGAGTGCCTCAATGTGGATCATAAGCATGATTCAGAGAAAAGGGAAGAAGAGTGGAGCAGCTGGAAGTGAGAGGAATGCCATTTTCCTGTAAGCAGTCAAAATAGAAAGGAAATTTTTTGTGCAATAGAAGAATGATTCATATTTGTAGAATGTGAAGAACAATGGTAGTAGGGATATGAGCAAGAGATTTACTGATACTGATATGAAAGCCTTCAGGGGATCATCCTAGCTTGAGATATCAATGGCTAAAGCAGATAATCGGGTTCAAAATAATGCATTTCTTTTTTAATTTATTAATACATTTATATGCTGTCTATTTTATTATTGAAGTTTGACTTTAGCATTGTCAATTTATTTTTTTGTATCAAATGAATATATAATTGCATTGACAAATATTCTGCTTGCTTACAGTTCCTGACAATTGCTTTTGACTTGTTTATTTTTTCTGATCTGTTCACCAATTTGAACAAATTGTAGGCTATTGATAGATAGCTTGACTAATTTGCTTCCAGCCAAACAATAATCCAGTAGCTGTAGTTTCCGCCTCTGGTTATTGCATTTAATTTAAGATAAAGTCTCTTCCAACTTCTAATTAGCAGTAATCATCATAAAACAGCTATATGACCATGAAGCTCTCATGAATAACATGATAAAGTGCATTGTTTGGTTTCATTTCATGTAGGAAACAGAAAATTATATAAGCAAGGTAAAAATAAAAAAGTTACTGGGCATATTTCCTCATGCCAGTAAGACATAAGATATATAGAAGCTTAAATCCCCAAATGAAGATTGTAAAAATTAATGAAAAAAGAAAAAAAATGTTGATAACTGTTTCCTTAAAAGACACATTTCAAAGATAGGTGTGTTCAAGTTATATGACTTCTCTGATTATTATTTACTTGGGCTGGAAAATATGTGCACCAGAATTTAAATATTGAGGAAAAAGTAGGTAGCTCAGAATAATAAAAATAATAATTAAACACACCAACCCTCCAAAACTCTGGCTGAATTTCAAATAGGGGAAGTAAGGCAAGTTTTATAGTTATTACACTAGCAAGGAAAACCTGTTGTAAAAGAATCTGTAGCAGGTGTTAGTCAGGAAAAGCAGGAAAAAAGTAAAGAAAATGCTGTGCCTACAATATATAAATTATGTGCAATGTGTGCTTGTGTGTGTGTCTCAGTGGTGAAATCCAATTTTTTTACTACCGGTTCTGTGGGTGTGATGTGGCTTGGTGGGCGTGGCTGGGGAAGGATACTGCAAAATCTGCATTCCCACCACACTCTGGGGCCACCCAGAGGTAGTATTTTCTGGTTCCCCAAACTACTCAAAATTTTCACTACTGGTTCTCCAAACTACTCAAAAGTTCTGCTACCGGTTCTCCAGAACCTGTCAGAACCTGCTGGATTTCATCCCTGATATATACACTTGTGTACATAAAATATGTAGAGTATACTGATATATATCCAGAAAGGCAAGCAATTAGCCAAATTGGCTTTCCTGCAACTGAAAAATGGGAAGGCACAGCAGCAGAACTGTTCAATAGAGAACATGATAGTAGTCTAGACTGAACATCTTGCAAATTGCTGTTAAAGACTTGAAAGTTTATTAAGGCTAACATCACCAATAATCAATCTTGAGTATTTAATGTCACTGTCATTGTTATGTCATTCTAATTAGAATTCTAAGGAAGTGTGTTAGGATTTGTTTCTCAGAATTTTAATTCAGTATTTTCAGACTTACTAAACATTCAATAAACATGCCATCCTACCCCAATGGTGGGTAAAGAAAAGCTAATAGATTATTTTATAGCAAGATAATACAGACAACCAGTGGACTGCATATGGTTTCTAGATCCTTCTATTTCAGTCAAAAATATCAATAAATAGTGAATAAAAGAAAAAATAAGATAGAACTTAAGATTTGGAAAAATCACAGGAAAATATACAGCTAAGGTAAAGATGTAATGAAGAAGAGATGAAACAGAAGCAAAAACAACAACAACCCTCCATAGTTGTTAAATAAAACAACATTTTGCTTAAGATCCTGTGAAGAATAATGAACTTTTATGTGAAATAAACAGACATGTTTCCAAAAAGGCAGCAGATACGTTATCAGATAGCTAATGTAAGATAGGTAATGAGAACAAAAGTTATTAAGAGGCTTAATTTTGTTCTGTTCAATACAAGGCTTTGATTAAAAGATGGTGACAGATTATTAGCTATATTCAGGCTAATAGGTGTGTCATAACACATTTGTGTTATGTGTTCAGAGGAACCTTTACAATGAGTAAGAAATTGCTACAAGAAATGAGTCTGGGAAAACGAAATGCTTCAGAATAGGAAGGAGAATAAGATAGGGATGCACATTGTCTTTTTAACTATAAGAAATATATTAAAGGACGCAGCAGAACTTTTGTTAGCTGATAGTAATCTCATTATGAAAATACTATAATGAAAAGTCAAAAACCTAGCTTAACGTTAAATAGAATGGCACAGGAAATGTCAACCACCACATTTATTGAACCTGCAGCTGATAGCAGTATAGGTGGTAGTTTTATTTTCTTTGGCTTAAGAATAGGTAGAGATGGTCAGTGGGTTGAAGAGATAAAAAGGAAAGGAATACAAATCTGTAGTATTCATGGTTTCAAAGTTTCTGTTTGGTCAGAAATCAAATTCTCACCTACAATTGTTGTTGTTTTTTAAAGTTCCATGCATGCTTACACTAACCTGGTCAAACAGCTGCTTCCCTGTAGTGTTAGGCTGGATTGCAAACTCCAGTTCTGCATCCATTGTGGTAACTCGAACATTGACCTAGAAGAAAAGATTAAAACAATGCATAAGGAAATAAATAGGCCCAATAATTTCTCAGTTTATAGTTACAGGAATTGGAAAATCCGACCTGTAATGTTTGTTTCATACAGCCATTTATCTCTAGCACAGGGGCGTCAAATTCAATTTCTTAGAGCCACATCAGGGTTATGTTTGACCTCGGGGGGCTAGGGGGGGCATGGCTGGGGTGGACATGGCCAGCTCGACATCACTCATGTCGGGGGCACCTGTTGTGGCCCGAGCGCTCTGCCAGCTCCATTTTTGGATGCGATGGCTTCCTGCAATCCTCTGCCAGCGAAAACAGAGCTTGGGGGGGTTGCAGGAGGCCGTCGCAGTCGAAAATGGAGCTCGGGAGCCCGTTTTCTCTGGCAGAGGCACCATGGACCAATCCTTCACTGTTTCTAGGGTGGCCCTGCTGGCCAGATCTAAGCACTCCACGGGCTGCATCCGGTCCCCGGGCCTTGAGCTTGACACCCTGCTCTAGAGTCTAGTACATAACTCTGGTTAAAATCAATGCATTAGCAAAATATTAAAACTGATCATTCTAGGTTCAAAATGTATAAAATAACCTCTTTTTTGAACGTTGAATATTATTTAATACTGAATACCACATATGGTAAGACAGCTAGTCCAAACATTGAAAGACTGATACCAGGTTTCTTACCTATTTGGAAGCCAACAGTAACTTAACTTTTACTGAATGTAAACAAGGACAAATGTTTGCCATGAAGACAATTAATAATTCCATTCTGTGAGACAAATGACTGGCAATTTGTACAGGTCATTTTTTGTTCTATTATTATCAGTACTGTTGGCTATTTATAACAAAGCACATTAAATTCCATGAATTCCGCTGCATGTTAAGATTTACTTAGGTGTTAGTTTACAATTTTCAATGTTTCTCTAAAACATTACCAACTATACCATTTAGGTACTTAAATTTATGGTTCTAGTAAAAGACCAATAGATTTAAAACAGGACAGCCACATCTTTATCTTTTGATCTGATATATGGATAATGTGAAAATGTTATTTTGGGCACATCCATTTTTCCACCTATTCTCAATGAAAAACATATTTTTAAATGATTTGTTCAATGTTCTTTAATTTCAGAAGATTGTGGTCTGCTCTTCTATAAATTCAAATATGTTAAGGCAGGGATGGCTAACCTTTTCCAGATCGAGTACACAAAGCATGCATGCCAACCCCCAAATTGCAATGTGAGTGCAGCCTTCCCACATGCACCCTGCCCCCCGCACATGCACACGTGGTCCCCCTGCATCTGCCCCCATTGCATGCACGACAGAGACCCAAAGACCAGCTGGCCAGTGGGAGGTGCACGCACATGCACGGCAGAGCTGAGCTGGGGCAACAGCTTTTGTGCCCACAGAGAGGGCGCTGTGTGCTACCTCTGGCACACGTGCCATAGGTTTGCCATCATTATGCTAAGGTGTGCATAATTAATATAGGAGTGGCCTCAAATACTCCAAAATACTACTGGACTACAACTTCCTGTTGGTTAAATGATTAATGCTCACCAACACATCTTAAGGGAACTAGGTTGATGAAGACTGTATTAAAGGTCACAGAAAGAACATTTTCATGGCTATCAATATGGTAGAGAACATAGCATTGGAAATATAAAACAACAATGAAGTGTTGTTGGCAGTGTACAATTAGATTATACTTATCAATGAAATACTTTTACACTAGCATAGAGTTCCCCAATCTTTCTGGCTTGGCAGACAGGCGGTGAGAGGAGGGAGAGGGGACAGTTCCGGACAAGTGGCTGGCAAGCGTGCACACAGCTCCATTTCTTCGTAGGAAGTGGGGATGCGCATTCGCTCGCCCACCATTTCTGCGGCCTGGTTTCAAACAGCTCATGGCCCGCTAGTGGACAAATGGCCCAGAGGTTGGAGATACAGAACAAGTATGGGAATACTGTACAGGAGTCCTTGATTTATAACCACATTGATCCTGGGACTTTGGTTGTACATTGTTGTAGTCATACGTTTAGTCACCATGTAACCGGATTCAATTTTACAATTGTTTTTATAATGTCTATTAAGTGAGTCACCACATTGTTAAGTGAACCACATGGTCATAAGCCTGAATTCAGCTTAGCAATGGAAAATGGCAAAGAAATCAGAAATGGGAGCTGGTTGACAAACATCTGAAGTGATATCATGTGACTGTGACTGCAGGGGTGGTACAGCAATGCTAACTTCAAGAATAGATTGTAACTAACTTTTTTTCAAATCCATTGCAACTTTTAACATTTGTTAAGTGACTGGTATGTCAAAGACTACTTGTAATACTTTATTAGTATTGCCTTCTTCCTGGATGCTCTGGATGCAACTCACATGTATGCAGACAGCTATCAACAAAAACCTGGGAGGCACAAAATAGCACCTTCCAGTTCTGATTTCCTGGAAGGTGACCAAAGCCAGATAAAAATTGAGGAAAGCAAATATTATTATATAAATGTATATTCATATAATGAATATGGTCTAATATTGACAATGAAAATTGGATAACCACTTGTCTGAAATGGTATGGAGTCTCCTGCTTGAGCAGGGGCAATGAACTAGACTAGAAGACCTCCAAGGTCCCTTCCAGCTGGTTATTCTGTTCTGAAAATACATGCACGTTACAATCATTAACACAAAATGGTTCCTTTCTCTTATTAGCTTCTATTAATAATACAAACAAAGTAATCGCTACACTGGTAATTCACTATTTCTGCCACATATTTTTTTCTTTGTTAGAATTATTTTCTTGGAAAAGAAGCAAAATATTTGCCACTTAAAACACAAAGGAATTACAATTTCTTTTCTATGTCTTTTGCTTTATTTCTTTTCCCCTATTCTTTTTCATGATTCAAAATTTGTACTGGCTTTATTCTATTGAAAATAGATTGTGTTTGAAACACAAAAGGTTAACAAATCAAAAACTTTAGTACAAGCACCATGCAAAGCAGTAAACAGAAGGCCATTTGCCATGGCCACTTCTGAGTTATTATGCAATTCTATAGCTTAATTATCCTCTCCTAGTCTATATAACCCTATCAATTTTTGGGGGGGATAAGTCAAGTAGCTTAGATGCTGTTACCTACAAAAATCTTTCCTGTTATATGCAACTAAAAAGAATTACTTCCCACTCAAGTTTTTATAACACGTATCCACTTCTATTATATTAAACATTACACAACTTTAAAGATCTAATAGTTGCACTTAAGACTTTCAGGGATTGCACAGGATTCTGGGGTAACAGATTGTTCTGTACTATCAAATCTTACTGCAGATAATATAATGGCTGTAAAGCCATTTCATCTCAACAGTGCTTTAAATTCCAAGAATATGGACAACTGGGATAGAAAAAAGGGATAAAATGGCCTAGACTATGTAGACTCTAACAGATCATTTGAACATTGGAGTTAAGTAGCTACATAAACATTCTGTGCAAATTTTATACTTGAGAAGAATGTTCTCTTTATTTTCACTGATAATTCTACCTCTATATATTTTATGCACCATTACTGTACTTCTTATGATCTACTCACAAACTCATGATTTTATACATTTAATCATATTAAGTAACACAAAAGTTTAAAAGGAATTATAAAAAAATAACTGCTCCTTGAGTCTATTTTAATGATCTAAATCTTTTAGCTTGTATGCTGTGTTCTGTTGTCAGCAGAAAACAAGTGATACGAGTGTAAAGTCACAAACTACAGTTTGAACTTTGATCTTTATAGCTTAAAAACCCTGATCTTATTTAGCCCTGGGCAACCAAAGCTGTTTAAACCTTTTACATTTCTTATACATTACAACTTAAACTATCCTAACTAAAATCTAGAAGATAAAATGCTACATACTGTCTAGTTTCAAGGTTTATTATTTCAAAAGCATATCTTTTGAAAAAGCACAGTCTGAAATGCTAGCTGAAATGCAATAAACAAAAACAAAAAACTGTTAACTGTAAGAATTGGACCAAAATATCTGTAAGGCAAAGCAACAAGTTGTGGAAGATTGGCTTAAGGATATATTTAAAATATTACATAACAATGTCCATAATGCAATTAAAATGTATTTTTATTCTCTATCTTTAAATTTCCTATTGGGTTTGCATCTAAAAGAAGCTCACTTTTTTCTGAAAGCTGTTATCAAGCTTTCTACTTCCTCTCAGCAGTCTTTATATGCCTCAATTCATTCCTGCATTTATTATTCCAACTTACTTATACTAAGTGGCAGCTGTAGCACTTGTACATTTTGAAAATGATAGGACAAAGGAGTTCTTAAAGAGTCCCCCACTTTTTTTAATTGTTGTTGACACTGCACTGTTTCAGATAATGGGCGACATCCAACAATTCATCCTTATGCAAGAATAATTTATCTTCATTAGTTAATCCTCCAATTCTTTGGGACAAATTTGGGTGCATACTACAGTTTTGGAAAGAGGATGGAAGTGTCTTTTGGTTATTGGGCCTTGATTCACAAAGTAGGGCTAAACTTAGCTGAAGCAGGTTGCAGGACTCAGCACAGAATATAAGCAATTAAAGCAATTGTGGTTGAATTATGCTGCATATATTTATGCTGATTCGGTTATCACTGTCCAATTAGGGTGACAAATGATTCATGTTTCTATGTAGCAGAGTCCGAAAATGGCAAAGAGAAAAGCAGCAGCAAATGTCTTCCCAAGCAGATTGCTTTGTTTTAACAGCTGTATGCAAATCGGCACTTAAGGTTTTTTTTTAATGATGATGGTACAAAACAGTTGCTCAGCCTTAATAGTTCTAAGTTCCAAAAGCTTACATACTTGTCTTTGCAGCAAGAAAGTAGAGCAATCTCTGTATCTATTAAATACTGGAAATAGACCAAAGCAGTTCATTTTTTGGATGACACTCAAAGAAAAACAACAAACTGTCTTTTTTATGAGTACTCTTGCTTCCAGAAACATAATTTGTGTTAAATATCATGTTTTTAAAAAATCACATTTTATCCCAAAGGTTCTTCTTCCTTCTCTGATCTGAATTCACAGAATAGAACCTCCTTCCTGAAATCAGCAAAAAGATGGCTAGATTACACTGAAATCCAGTTTACTTGTGAACTGACATACTGCAAATAGTATTAATCTTGACATATTGTACTAAACAAGCCATAGTAATTTGGCTTACACACACACACACAAAATGGTATATAAGCCACAATGTCCACATGATAAATCCAAATTAAACCAACTGGTTTATTAGCTCCGCAAGAACCCTAAATACAGGTAGAAGATTAAATATTGATTAAAAAGGTAACTATAATAAGAAAGAAGGCGTTCTGGAGGGACAGGGTTGCATGTTGAGAAGATAGGGTTAAGTATACTAACGATTTTTTTTTTAAATCAGGTTTACTAGAAATATTTGAGACAATAATGTAGCATCATTTTCAAACACAATTTACATATTCCAGAACACCTATATTTCTTTTTGGTACCACAACCAACTGTTCAGTTTTTCCTAACCTTTCCACTGGATATATTCTCCTAAGATTTTGCTAATGCTCCGACATATCCTAAAATATAAAATGTAATGGAACACAAATAATATAAAGATGTTAACATCTAGTTTTGCCTACTAGCCCAATAACCAGCCCAAATAATTATTGTAATGTTCCTTTAGAACAGGGGTGTCAAACTCGCATCGTCACATGACGTATCCAGATTTTTTCCCCCTTCGCTAAACTGGGTGTGGCCGTGGCCAGCGCATGATGCATCTGGCCCATGGGCCGTGCTTTAGAAGATGCTTAGAATTATAATCACCTGCATGAACATCAATTGTGAGAAATTTCCTCTCCCCTCCGCTCCCTTTTAGCTAAGTCTGGTTATTTTCTTCTACCTATCCCAACAATGCAATTTTAATACTCAGGGGAAGATATATCAAGATAAGTTTGAGGCTGATGTTATGATTTATGTACAACAAATATAATGTTTTAAGAAATAAGTTGGTATTTTTAAATATGTCTCATTTATGGTATCATTCAAGAACCAATTAGTATGATGTGTCAAATGCTAGGGGCCTTGATCGAGAATGAAATCTGGATTTTGCTAGTGGTACGAGAATTTTTAAAAATTCTAATTTAAACTGGAATTAATTAGATTACCATTCAATCTAACAAAATAATTGTTACTATTAATAATTCTATGAAGTTTTATATTTTCTGTAGTTTAGCCCTTAGTTCTACTTAGATTTGCTGGATTAATAACATTACAAGTTAAGTTGGGCAGCTACTGTTGCAACAGGATTGATTAATAAGCTTTCCTATCCCATTCCAACTTGCTGTTTATTTCAAAGCAATAATAACTTACATGCGCATAAAGATACACATGGCTAATCTATAACAATGTAATCACGCTCCAGCACAAGTCCCAAAAACAAAGCATGAGAAAAACAAAAGCCTTTTCTACATTCTTATGAAAAAAAATTATCCCTTTCCTGTTTCTCTTTTATCTGCAATTCAATTATCGCCCAATATCTAAGGATATAAATAGGATTGAATACAAGCCACAATTCCACAGAAATGTAGAAAATACTTGTATTATTGTGAATATCATTATTTCGTGTTTCTCAACTCAAAAACCTAGCTTTCATATTCTTTAAGTAAAGCTGCTTTCTCTTACGTGTATTCCTGATATCAATTGAAACTCAAAAATTTTAAGTAGCTGTATGTAAACAAATGGTCTGTGAAGCATAAGAGTTCTTGTTACATCCTCAACTAGCAAAATAATTTCTGCAAAGCAAGAGATCACATACATTCCCTAATTTGCATAATTCATAAACAATGCAAATTCGATGTTACAGAAGCTTAGTGGAAACTTCCGCCATTCCACTTCTCTGTATAATAAAAAAAACCTTCAGTTCTTAGAAGAAAGACAAGATAATAAAAGAATAGTTTGCAATTCTTGGAAAAAAAAAAAAAGGAAAACCATGTAATGATCATACATACATAGGTTTCATTTTTGTCACCAATTAATTACTTTTAAATCTGACATTTTTTTCTAGCTTTATGCTATGGAATAGGCCAAATTTAAAGCTATTCAATACGTATTGAATATATCCATTCATTAATGACTAGCACAAAGGATGCATTAAGAATCTTACCCTTCAGCCTATGGTTTAATATAGCTACATGATAGCAATAGAAAGAGCACTTAGATTTATATATTGTTTCACAGTGCTTCACAGCCCTCTCTCTAAGCAGTTTACAGAGTCAACATATTTCCCCCCAACAATCTGGGTTCTCATTTTACCCACCTCGGAAGGATGGAAAGATGAGTCAACCTTGAACCACTCAGGATCAAACTGTTGGCAGTCAGCAGAGTCACCCTGCAATACTGCATTCTAACCACTGCTTCACCACAGCTCATAGGCTCATAGCATCATAGGATGGCTTAGAGAGCAATTCAGTAAAAAAAATAAGCTCAAGAATCAATGTTTATTTTGCAGTGCATTGAGGCCTGCTGCCATATGTAAGTCACTCTTCAACTTGCGAAAATAGATTAGTGGGATATGTACACTTTGTATTCCAAAGTTTCTCTCTCTTAAGAAAAACAGGTGTCTGTTTCAGACATCTTGCTATGTTAATCTAAGATACCCATATTCTTTAGGGCAATCTAAAAAACTGTAGGGTGTTTAGGGAAATTTCTAATGTTCAGGTTCTTGTGAAATAGCAGGTCTAATCCTAGGGCTAGGCCATCTAGATAAGTACTGGATAGGAACCACAGAACTTGAGGAAAAAGATAAATGATCCCCATCTTCTCTCTACTGAAACTAGAAGATGACTAATATGTTTAAAACAGGGTAATCCCCTATGATGGTTCTTTTCCTTTTCTAATTATCCTGTCAAATAACTGCTTAATTACTAGTTAGGTAGAAAGCTGAGCCTGGACAGCATGAAGTACTCAGCCATGCTTACAAATCTTAGTACTATCCTCACATTCATAATATAAGAATCAGTGCCTCTTGTCTCCTTTTACAATACATCTCAGAACATGTCAGCATTTCGACTTCCTAGCATTAATTAGCAGCAGAAAAGGGGGGGGGGGAGACTGGGAAAAAAACTTTTTCTAAATGTCAGGTGACAAATCTAACTCTGGCACAGTTAAGAACATACTGTAAGCAGCTTTTGTTGATTAGATGAAGGAACTTTTCCTCAGCCCACAGAACATTCTTGTGTAACTTAGACATAAAGTCCAGGAGGTCATATTGAAACAGAACCCTATCACAGAGCCTGATTAGCAAATTCATTGTACCACTTTATGCTGCTTGATTGAGAAGTGTAGAAAGCCTCTGATTGTAGAGGAGGGCAGTTTCCTTTTATCAGTCAGTGCAGACTGTTCAGGATCGAGAGGTGAAGGAGCAATGGAAATATAGGATGGCAGTAGAAAACAGTAAGAGTATATTTAAAGGTACAGCAACTGAACTTGAGCAAGTACTAATAAATATACTGAATTCAACATTAACTTGAATTATGGCTATAAAAGACATAAAATAAATTACTCCTAGTTCACTTTTCAGGCTTTTCAGCCTCTATTTACTATACTTCAATAAATAATAAGAAAAATGCACCAATTATAAACCTTTCTATAAATTTATTGGAGGGCCATGAAACTTCACCTACACATAAGAAAACAAAAACTATACTCTGGATCAGAGTATCTATCTAATCCAGTAACTTATTTCTCACAATGATTTTTCACAATGATCAACTGGAGATTTAGAAAGAATATGTTCATAGGGAAAGTTAACTATATGTTGTCTTAAGTACTTCTGTTTGTCAATCACTCAGCCTTATGAAAAACCTTAAGTAGATTCCACATGTAGGATTTTGAGAAAACAAGCCTCTCTAACAGTTCTATCCACAACATAAATAATTTTAAAGAGCTTTATCTTATGACCCTTATCACTCCCCTCACCAAATAAAATCCATGTGTTAAAATTTTCCCATTGTGAAGAATATAATATAGCTCAGTATTGAGTTCTTGGTATTCTCAAGTTAGTTTCTCTTCCTGCAGCATTTCATTCCTAGGCTAGGTGATATTAACATCATAACTCCCAATTTTACCTGGAGAGGACATCAATTGCTTGATAAATTTGATTTTTCTTTGTAACTTTTATCCAAATGCGCAATACTCATAAAGAGTTAACAATCAGAACTCTATATAATACTAATCATTGCAGCAAGTAGACTGTAGCATTACAGAACTGGCAATGTTAGTTTTGATTTCAATACTAATGATCTTAGGGCTAACATCTAACGTTATAACTTGGGTATCTATGTTGTGTGGTCTTTTAAAACCTTGGTTTGCTCAGTATCACATTAACTTTCTAACTGCTAATCCATAATTTCTAAACTATAATTGCAGAAAAGATCCCTTTGCTAACTTTGTGTAATATAGAAATAAAGATCCGTAGAAGTTTGCTTAAGAAATAAAGCATACTAAATACTTTAGACTTGGGAATAAAATTAGAACTTGAAGAAAATTAATAAATGCAAGATTTAAAAAAGGAAGAAAAGACAAATGGAATCCTCAGGCCTTTAAAAAAATAAAATACAAAAACCCTTCGCTCCTTAACTTTGTTTGTCTCTCAAAAAGTTAAGGTGCTAACGTGTTAACTATCTATAAAATTTCCTTCTTTTGTGGAAACACAAAAAGCAGCAGTGGTAAAAGCATATTTTTCTTCCTTTTTCTCAAGTCATACTGGTACCTTTATTTATTACAATGCCCATAGGCCCAGCTTACTGAACCTGTGGATCTATACTGTACCTACAAAAAACCATATAACAGATATGTTATGAGCTGTAAAGAACACACAGAACCATTATAACTTCGCCCTATTTATTAGCTATTTTATCTTTTAGGCCAAAGAGTATCTTTGCATCCATTTCATGCCTGCAAATTTCCTTTTTTTTAAAAAAGTAGAAATTGCATTAGCAAAATGCCCCTAAGCATCAGACTCTTTTACCTCAACTTTTCCAGTCTTCCAAAGCTTTGGAGTGGGGCTGATTTTCTTAACATTACCAAGTCTATTTTGTACACTGTATTTACAGGCCTGCACATACTATGGCCTTCCTAGCAGCCTTCTGTGGCCCGCTGGTTTTTTGTTTTTTTTTAAGTCCCAGCCACTAAACATTGTTGCTGCCTGAAGAATCTGCTGCCATCTCTGCCCAAAAAGACAAGATGCTGAGCACCTGCAATGCCTCCAGGCTTCATTGACTGGGCCATTGAACAACTGATCAACGCACCAGGTGTTCCTTTGTGGCCCATGATTATTTTTAAGGTATCAGTCAGGTCCTTTCCCCTCTATAAGTTGTGCTGGCCTTTTTGCTTGCTAATACAAATACAGCTAATAGGTTTTCAGAGTTACATAATAGTGTGCTTGTCAGAAGTAAACATTTCACAGTGATTCTTAAAAAGCAACTAATATTCAGGAATAAACCTTGTAACATTGGAACTCTAGTTCTCCTATGGTCTAATATTTTTTTCTTTGCTTTTTTAACTCCCCATTACATTTAAAGTGGCCATAGAAAACTGAAGCCTAGGAAGAAGAGAGCATTCTGTAGATTTGTCACAGAGAGCAAAGGTTATAATAATCTCAGGATAGGATAATGAGACCTGCAGTTTGAACAGTACGATATTCCGAGCATCTCTCTAAACCAGTTGAGTAGAATAACAGTAACTATGGACCCCTGGCTCTCTGGCCCTGACCCTGTCATTTCAAAAAATGAATATGCATTCTGTGGAAAGTCAATAGAACTTTTCAGCAATCCATTCATTACACAGAAAGATATCATGTTTGCGCAATAACAGCTTCTTTAGCCTTAACCACACAGACAAATACTGCAATATCTTCTTGGAAGAAACCGACTTTTGTGAAGCTAATGAACTCTGCCATCTTTCCGAATTCCAAGTTCATGATTAAACAGCTTTTTAGATACCAGTTTTGCTGGAGAAGCACATTCTTGGCTTCCATGTGACTTGTGGAAAAGTAATACAGCAGCCATTCAGTGTAAATGCACAGTCCAAGGTCATAGGGGGAACTATAGTAACCACTCCGGTTAATCTGCGTGTATATGAAAAAAGTTTACAACTTGAAACTACAGGATGAGAAATGTGAGGAACCTGCTTTCCGTTGTTTTTTTTACAGGTTGTCTTTGACTTGAGACCACTTGAAGTTACGCAGGATCTAACGTGGGGCTATTTATGACCTGGATTTAAAGTTCAATGGCTGTCTCCCCAGTGGTACTTTTGACTCTTGGTATCACAGCCACACCTATGGTCATTTGCAGTATCCTGCAGTCACATAACCACATTTTACAATTGTTTCTCTGAAAATTGGCACTTCCATTCTTTTGGGAAAACTATGTCCATAGCAAAGAATTTAACTATTGCAGTATTCTTAATGACCCCAGTGACCACTTTACAATTACCATCTTAATGTAATGGCCATTACAAAAAGGTCATAAAATTGGGTTGGTCATGTGAAGACTCATATAACTGTGATGGACAGGCTCCATTATGGTCATAAATTGAGGACTACTTGTAGTAGGTCTGTTCAAAAGATTCTACTCTGGAGATCAAACTTCTGAGGAATTTACAGAATAGAATGTTCCATACTTGTTCTGGACTATGACAATCCAGCCATTCCTGGGTTAGTCTGGCAACCTTCCAGAAGTTAATCTTTCAGGACAAGAAATGGCTTATAGTGTACTAGACATGGAACAGGCTATTTTGCACATATTACTTTCTACTTTTTGTCCATAAAAGCAGTGGGATACAATTTTCAAATTAAAAAAAAAACCACAGAGTTATTAATTGCTTTAAGTTTTTTTGACTAAGCTAGAATTCTAAGTCCTACTAAATTAGACAATTTCTAAAAAAAAAAAAAAAATCGAATGACATTTCATGCAAGAAGAGGTGTTCCAGTACATATTACGAGGCTGGGGAAAAACACTTGAATAGTTGAAGCCTTCATAGGAGTATGCTGAATTACTTGATGTCATCTAGGGAGCTCAAGATAAGTCTTTAAATTTAATTCTGAGGAAAAGGTTGGACTCCCCCACCAATACTCCCCCTTGCCCAAATAAATAGAGAAAAACATGGTCAAAGGCACAAAGGCTCTTCTCTCCTGTCAATCAATAAAGAACAATAGCTAATGCCACTGATACTTAGGAAGGATAATGCCAGATACAATTAGTGTAAATTAATACAACAGGGTGTTGGAGAGAGAAAGCAAGGTCCAGATTTTTGCAGAGGAATCCATTCTTGCATAATCAATATCTGCAATCTTGGCTCCAAAGAATAAACAATATAATATCATCAACCCCACCAAAGACAAAGGAAAAAGCATTCCAATATAGAGAGAAGAATCACAGAAGAAACTGATAAAACACATATAATATCTTACAGAATTTCTCAATTTCTTGTCTGGAAACAGTGGACTTCCTTCACATCAACTTTTTTTTTTAAAGGATTCAACTTTAATTTTCTTAAGAAATTTACATTCATATGATGAATTAAAGGAACACAATCTACCTGCAAGACTTGAGCATGCATAAAAGCTATGAAGAATTCAGGATAATTATATGGTATGATGTCCTTATTTAACTTTACATTTCAACAGACAACAGGAAGCCAATGCAAGTCTAGGACAACAATATATTTTATTACAGTTGCAATAAGCAGTCCATAGGTGGACAACCATAGATGGTAATATTCATGTTATAATGAACTAAAATATTAAAAATACACATTGGCCAAATAATAGCATGAAGAAAATTGAGTGGAGTGGAGAAAAAGGAACATATTCTTCAAGTGCAGTCTGCAAAATGGTGCTAATAATGATACTCAAGGAACCAGAAGTTGAGAGAAAAGATCAATAAGAAAGCCGAAAGTGTGCCACTCCCTTACTGTATCAAAGCACTGTAGCCAGCCTGTGTAGGAACTGCTAGATATTATTGTCAAAATCCTTAAGAATCCGAAACTGTACCTTTTTTTAACTCTATGTCACTTGTCAGAGCCTCAATCAGTTCTTTCCACATTAATAACAAGACAAGACAAATTTAGATCTCATACAACATTACTGCTGTTAGATTTACTTAGGACCATCAAAATCTAGCCAGAAAATATACAAGCACAAAATGTGTCAGATTTATATAAAAAGTGATTGCATTTGTAAAGTTTAATCTATTTAGTCTCATATCTACAATATGCCATCCAAATCTTTCTCTCCCTAGATTTCTTACCAGGAAAAAAATTTGCATTCTATGATGAAAATTTTATATCTGTCAAATTCAGGGTTGTTTTTATTACAATAGAGGTTTACTCCAATTAAAATGGAATAGATTCCGAACAAAAAGATAAAAACCCACGATTAATAGTATAATTTAATTAAACATTAATCAAATATTATAAATTTCTTTGCATTTTTAGACTCCGAAGGCCCCTAAAGAACATCTTACATGTAAGTGTAGATTTATAAATGATCATTTCTACAACTCATACTAAAAGGAACTTTAATGGAACATTACACATCATAAAACAGAGTGAAGTTCTTTGTTTTTACTTACCGGCTTCGGCATTTTTGGTTCCTGAGGTTTTCCTGTTGATCCAAGACCAAATATTCATACAGCAGTTTATGGATATCCTCTTTGCTTCCAGGAGATCTGGTGGAATGGGTTACAAGGAAGACCAACTCAGACACATGACATAGTTAAGGAGCTTTAGGCAGGTTAAGTAAGCAAAAATGATTCACTCATGACCAATAATTACTTAGTAACACCACCACTTTACAAAGAAACAGAACCAGCAGCCTCACCCAGTAGGGGGAAGGAAAAAAAAAAAAAGGAGTCCAATTGTAAGTAGAGAAGGTCATTTTGCCAGCCACACCCATAAGAGCAGCTATAATTTCAAGATTCTTGAGAAAGAGAGAAAGAAAGAGAGAGAGGCTCTCTCGGGGATGGTATCTAAAGCCAGTATCCCAGCAACAAGAGAATCAACGAAACCCCTCGGAAGGAAAACTTGTGCTAAGCCTCTCTCAGGCCACCAGTTGATAGCTCGTATTTCTCAAAGTCGGCCCCCTTTAGAAGACAATGGCTGCAATCTGATTAGGACTGTTCCGCAATAAGCAAACTGTAGGCGCCCATTCCACATAGGACTAAAACACACGGAGG
>JANHFT010007383.1:225600-238383 GCA_032467955.1 Pseudoxenodon macrops
TGAGATATGATAGAACCTAGAAATTTGAAGGTCTCTACTGTTGATACTGTGTTGTCTAGTATTGTAAGAGGTGGAAACGGGTGGGTTGTGAATATTTTTGCTGCCGGTTCGCTCAGGGTCACATTCCGTGTGCATGTGTGAAGTGTGTGCACGTGCGCCCATGTAGCAATAAAAAAAGTCTAAGATGGTGGCTCCCACGGCGACACAGATGGAACTGTCTCCGTGACTTCACCACGGAGTCATTACCGGTTCTATAGAACCGGATACAACCAATAGGAACCCACCTCTGGGTGGAAGTATGGGAGGATTTCTCCTAAAGTCTACTACCATTTCTACAGTTTTGAGTGTAGAAGCTGATAACTTAATGAGATAGGACACTTTAACACTGGGATGGCTTTGGGTAGCTTAAAACTGTCGCTCATGTTGGAGATGGGATGAGGTGAAATACAACTCATGGGGAGATGGCAGAAAAAACATTCAGCACATATTTCTACTTTGGTTAGATGAAAATGGAGAAAAATCCAAAGGAGCCAAGAATCATTGGAAAAATTCTGTAATTGAAGCTAGGACATGACATAATAATAGCTTTATCTAGAAGTATATTTGGACCCTGTGGCCCTTGAAATGCATTTTTCAAAATGTATAATATATATATTAAATTTGTTAGGCTACTTTTAGGCCAACCTACTTCACCTGGTTGGTGTTGTGGGGAAAAATAGGAAGTGCTATACACAGTGTTTTGAGCTTCTGTACAAAAGGCAGGGTATAAATAGAAAAATAAAACAGATTAAAGGATGACTATATTTCCTTGTCGTTGTCCAAGCAGAATCTGCATCCTGAAGCAAATTTCAAAATGTAATGTTACAAGAAGCTTGAAACTTCAGTAATGTTTTTTTCATGCAAGATTGTTTTTAAAATTACAGATAAATCTTGATGTGCTATGTCTCAGTACAATGATCTTCAAGTGCAATGGACCACATTTTTGGGCATTTATGTTATTTATGTATGACATCACTATGCACATTATTAAAAGTGTGAAAATGATGGAAATTATGTACTCTTTGATTGAATGAATTATCAGGAATAATGATAATCCCTCTTCACAGTTGAGCCACTAAATCAACATTTCACTTGTATACCTTCATTTTATATTGAAAATCCAATTATTAAGCATAGTACATAAAATTATTTTCTACAATGTCCTATCTGTCAATGAATACTTCAGCTGCAACCTCAAAAATACACGGGCACATAATAGATACAAACTTATGGTAAACTGCTCCAAACTTGATTGCAGAAACTCCGACTTCAGAAACAGATTGGTCATTGCCTGGAATGCACTACCTGACTCTGGTTTCTTCCCCAAAACTTTAACCTTAGACTTTCTACTGTTGACCTCACTGCATTCCTAAGAGGTCCTTAAGGGGTGTGCATAAGCACACCAGCATGCCTGCCATCCCTGTCCTATTGTTCCCTTTTATTCGTATCCATTTCATGTATTCATAATAATCTTTATACTTATATCTGCTATCTAATACATGCGTGACAAAATAAATAATAATAAAAATAAATAATATTTGACTGTAGGATGCTGAACACCCTGCAGTGCTGCATCCTTGGGCAGAAAGTAACATTTATAAAGAAAATCCATACATAGTTCCATGTTTTGTTCAGATATGGATCCCAAGTTGCATAAGTCTCATACAGTCTAAACATGAGAACATAAGATTTCAAGATAACATCTGAATAAAAATAACGAACACAGAAAGCTGCCTGAGTCAGAGCATTGCTCTATCATCTGTACTGCATGTGCTAACGACAGATCAAGGACTTTTCATCAGGATATCCAATCAGTAGATTTCTATTTGAGTAGATCCTGTTTTGTATTGAAACTGGGCAACTGCAGTTTTGTTTGGCCTAAACAAGACATGCACAATCTTCTTAAACAAGATACGCACGATCTTCTTAGAAAATGATTCACTGAATTTTGTTCCCAAAAACCAAACCAAACCAAAACCCACTGGTAGAGAAGAAAATTCATTCAGCTAAAACTTCGTATTTGTCAACTAACATGTGACAAGCCATTTTTACTGCTACCATAGTAAGTACAACTTGCATTTCCAATCAATGAATTTTCTCCTGCAATCATCCTGCCTGATTGACATACTGTCTCTTTCACTTCAGTTGTCACTGGGCTATGATAGATTTTTTAAAAGTTGCTTCTTCCATTTTCCTCCTTACATAACAAAATACCCAAGGACCAAAACAACAACAACAGTCTGTTGTTTAATAGAACTAGGACTTTTTTCTTTGAAAGTCATTCTAACTGTCAGGAAATGTCTTCTTAGTACTAGATTGCTTCTCTCCTTGATTAGTTTTCATTCATTGCTTTGGAAAATAGGTTGACATATTGTCATATTGTCAAAGAATACAATAAGACTTGTCTGACATAACCTGTTTCTGACAAACCCATGTTTGGTCATGACTTTGCTTGCCTCAGATTCATTGTTTGATTACCGGTATCTCTTCCAGAATCTTCCCAGGTATTGATGTCATGCTGATAGGTCTGTAGTTTCCTGGATCCATTTTTTTCCCTTTTTTGAAGATGGAATCTACATCAGCCCTTTTCCAGTCATCTGCTAGATTCCTGGTGTTCCAGCATCTTTGAAAGATGATTCTGTGATTCTTTCTCTCTCTCTATCCACCCACCCACATCTACACCCCACTACATGTGCACTGTATATTTGGAGGGGGATATGTTCAAAAAAATATGCCATCACTGTTGCTATTATATAGAAAATAGCTCTAAGCCTGGTCAGCATGATAGCTGAGATGTAATAATGGAACATCTTGACAGCTGTAAAGGATGAATCAGAATATTGGTCATAGATAGCTATGAACACTATATGATTTTAAAGTCTATAGTGAAAGCAAACGAGAAAAATACTATTGTACACAGGAACAATAACCACATTGGCTTTTCTGGCACGTGCTATAATTACTAAAACCTTAGCAATGAAAAATCTGAGCAAGTGTAAAAGAATATGTTTGCCACTCAGTCCATTTAATGGCCTTTTTATTGTGGATACTTCCCATTTTATGATTTTTTTAAAAAGAACAGTGTTTAGATTTTTATATCTTTATTTTTTCAATCTATGAGACAATTCTTTTAACTTTTGATATATGCTTTAAGTATTTGCCTCATTAATTTGTAGCTGGGATATAAATTCCTTCAATTTGGTTTACATAAAGTTGTATTTTCACAGTTCGGGTAGCAGAAAGTATGCATTTAATATGAAATATTGCAATGGTGAGCTGAGAGCTAAGTAGTCTGTGCAGACGGAGTCCCAGCCTTTGTTTCTGTCTTTGCTGGCTAGAGACCATTGATCCTAATGGATTAATTTTTCAAAGCAGTGTTTGGGCCAGTGATACTATATTCCCTAATTTGGTTTGCATTTGCACTTAAGTACAGTATTATTGAAGAGAAAATGGTGCCAAAGCTAACTTGGAGCAATTCATAGTTCAGTGTGGTGAAGAAATATTGTCTACATATAATTGTAGGTTTGAATAAGAAAGAGCTCTTGAAAATGCACCCTTGCTCATAATTAAAATAAAAATTATATTTAAAAAACTTCTTTTAAGGTTAAAAAAAAAAAGATTCCTCTCTTCTCCTAGAGACTCCATATGTGGATTCTATTTTTCCACTATAGGAATTCAGAAACCTCTATGAGTGTATGTATGTATGTATGTATGTATGTGACTCAGGATAACAAGAAGGTGATGTTTGTGTGTATGCATATATGTGAGTAAATGTCCACATTATGAGTCTCAAACTGAAACTTTATTTGCTTCTTTCATCACCATCCTAACATCCTAACATTTTTCCTTCAAGTGCAGAGTATGCTTTTTGGATCAACAAGCATCATCTAGTATGACCAAATACAGGATCCTGACCCAACCGGACATTTTCATATTTACATGTATTGAATCTTGTAATCTTTGCTTCAGCCTTTCATTTGTGCACTTGCCATCTGTATTAAAGTAGAAGGGGATGGGGTGCTGCTTGTAGAACATGGTCATACCACTGTAGGCATTTCTCCTGCATTTTCTCTGATATTGGCATGATGTCCATTTCCTTCCGAACTGTGTCATTGCTGACATGGTCAGGGAGAGAAATGCCTAATGACCAACGAAGCATGTGCATCTCCATGGTTTGTAAAGTGCGCTCAATGCATCTGGTGACTTGCTTATGTAATTTGCAAGTCACTGGATGCATAAGCTTATTTGCTTATGTAATTTGCTAAAAGAAATTGTATATATGGTTAGAATAATAGTTGAAATCATTATTGCATTTCAGCCATAGAGACTATCTCTATAGCTGAGAAGCAAAGATGGAAGAAAGGAAGGTACCTCCCAGGCTTGTGTAAAATCAGCCTTAACATATATTGCATATAATTTCCATCAGATTGCCTTCCATGTATATGCTTTTTATTCACACACTGTTAAATCTTAGAATTAATTGCAATGTGATTTTGTAGGGACTTAATGGGCAAAGATTAACAAATTATTTTAGCCTATTATTGAAATTAATAAGATTAAGTGTTAAGTGTCAAAATTTAGATTTTGAGATTGCCATTCTTGACTTGAAAGGCCAATGGTCATCAAATAGGAAAAATCTGGAAAACTTTTTAAAGAAAGCAGAAGGGAAGATTTCAACTGAACTGCACTTGACTGAGCACATAATCTAGCACACGGATGTCAAACTCGTGGCGTCACATTGCCGTCACGTAATGTTTAGCGATGGTTTTTCCCTTCATGGAGCTGAAGGTGGGTGTGGCTTGTGGGTGACGCATCTGGCCAACGGGCCACCAGTTTCACACCCCTGATCTAGCACCTTGTATCCAGATACACATTAATCCTTGTACTGAACATTGGAATATATGGTGCAGGTATATGTGCATGTGGGTGTAAACATGGTGTAATGTTTGGGTAACCCAGTATTTTCCTACAGCCTTTTCAATCAATGTCATGCAGTGTTGGCCCTAGAATATACAAATGTTTTCTGTGGGGAAAGATGATCATAATTGTTTATGTTTAGAACATCTACAATTTATTAAGTCCTGCACAATAACATCACTATCCCATCTTGTCAGCCTGAGACCAGTCTAAATAACTTCATAAGCAAGATGACATGAGCCAGGAAGACACATTCCTGCGTAACATGGTACACAGGCTATTACGGCAGGGTTCCCTACAGAAGCCTATTAAAAAAAAAAGTTGGACCGTCCTAAGAGTTTAGTGGGGAAGTTCCAGGGGTAGGTTCTACTTACCTTCCCTACCGGTTTGGAGTTGCATTGGAAGTGCGCACGCGCTGATCACTTCCAGGTGAAAACCCTCTGTGCATGCGCAGAAAAAGCTTTGCGCATGCACAGAGGGTTGTTTTTTGGCTGCTTTTTGGCTGGAGTACTGGTTTGGGTACGTGTCCAGCTAGCCATTGCTGCCGTTTGGCAAGTGGGTGGAACCAGTCCAAACCGGCAGGAACCCACCTCTGGAAAGTTCCCTTAGATATTTAACTAAGAACGGTGGCACTGAGAACTAAAGTTTCTGAGCACAAAGGTTGGTGATTACCTTGTAAGCCATAAATGGCTTAGGTCCAAAGTGCCTAAGCCAGAATAGAGAACTGAATATGATTTGAGGGTTGGATTCAGTCCTTCATTTCCTCTATCAGGCTGGATAGTCAGGGGCTTGGAATTTAGGAAGAGGAAGTCCAACCCCTGACACTTGCATTTTTCTTGTGGAAGGCAGAAGTGAATGACAGTTCCCTGCCTTCCCCTGCATGAAGGAAACCTTACTCATAATCAGACTGTTGCCCTCAAGCTGGAGCAAAGCTGACCTCTCTCTTTTCTGAATTGTGGCATGCTTTGGGTGAAAGAGCTATGCTTCCTGACATTCTGCTGGGATGCCTGCACCTTCTGCTCTCACTGGTCTTCTGCTGAACCTTATCTTCTGCTGATAGTGTAGCACAGCTGAGAAGAGAGTAGATGTTCTTCCGTTTGGAACATAGCCTTTTTGCAATCTCAACTTCTCCTTTTGTTTATTAATTAATTCATTAAATTTATATATCACCCATTTCATTATCCAGAACAACTCTTAGGGAATATATCATGTCGTAAAGACTGAGTTATGCTTCTAGGTATATCTTATGGGTTTGGGGAATAGGTTTGGCTAGGTAGACCAGCTTCGTGGGCCAGATGAGTCTCCAGACGAAATATTCTCCACATGTAACTTAAGGGGACACCACAAGTATCAGCTGCTTCCTTCCTAGGACTGTGAAGGCGAACCTATGGCACGCATACCACAGGTGGCATGCAGAACCCTCTCTGCAGGCATGCAAGCCGTTGCCCCAGCTCAGTTCCACTGTGCATGCGCACACACCTTGCACTGGCCAGCTGATTTTCAGGTCTCTGCAATGGGGGGTGCAGGGGGAGCACTGGGGATTCACACGCGCATGATAGAGAGATATATTCAATATGTAGTGAAGGCATGAATGAGATTAAAAGACTTAATGGCCATGTTGACATGGTAGACTCCTTTGATCCAATAAATTGTCCATTTACTTGTTAGCTTCTTAGCTACTTGTTAGTTTCTATTATTGCTGGATTGTTTGAAATAGATTTTGTCTTCAGGCAGATGGTGATTTCTACAGTGGCTCAGTATAATTTCATTTGGTAATCCTATTTTCATTTTTGAATTCTTTATTTTGATTTTTGTAAACTGCTCCAAGCAGTGTAAATATTTTGGAATGATTGGATATAAGTATTTTGAATAATCAAAAAATGTATTAACGTTTATTAAATAATTCAAGATAGACACGTTACATTTTATTATTCATGTTTAATATGTAAGGGATATGCAATATTGATGATTTGAACGCATGTCTCTCCAGTTAGCCAAAGACTTTATTGGATAATCTCTTGGACACTTGCCATTCCCATGAGCTGCTATGGAAATCATATGAGAAATAAATTACATGCTTTGCTTTTAATTTCTTGGAAGAAAAGAGGATTCCTTTGAAACATACGGTATATTATAAACAAATATACTGCAGGCAAACAGCAAGTGCTTGATGTCTAAGTAAAACTGGAGGTTTATTTTCAGTTAGTTAATTATACAAAGGCAGAGGAGTTCCCTCGTGACATAATTATTATTTTTGTAAACCAAAAGCCCTTTGGGGAGAGGAGGTGTTATTTATATGTTTATAAAATAGGTAGCAATTTTGGATGGCTAACCCTTCTAACTTGATTGGATATTTAAGCAGAAGCAACGCTAATCAGATGCCTAAGTTCTTATGCAAATTAATGGGAAAAAGATGATAATGACATAGGTATTCCTAAGTGTTTTAAAAGATTTATGCACCGTATATTAGGGAGACTTCCCACTTTTAACTTTATCTTTATACTGGAAACATTTATTTATTTACTCATTCGTTCATTCATGCTCTATGCTGTCCATCTCACTGCTACTGTGATTCTGCATCGATAGAAATAAAGAAAAGATGATGAAAAATAGCTTTATGAATTTCAGTATTACAAAATGCTTGCTTTTTTATTGAAGCGGCAAATATGAACCTGAGAACTTTCCCAACCTTAGGAATTCCATATGTATTGGACTTCAACTGTTACAAAATTCCAGGCAAATAGGGTTTTCAGTGTCACCTTTGTTGCCATCTTGGCTTTGTCTGGAGTTTTTACAACTCAGATCCTGTAATTTTATCCTGTGGATTTAGGTACTACTTCAAAGATTACAAAGAATGGATTTCAGAAATATAGATTTTAAAATATATCTTATAGCAAACTTGCAATAATGAAAACATGCAGTCTAATCTTTTTGAAATGCACTTATCAGTGTACAGGGGAGGTGGGTTTTTAGTTAGATTTTACAATAGAGCACTTGTTAGATATATTTCTTCAGTATCCTTCAGCATATGATGGAATTCATTAATAATTTAAAAAAAATTGTATTATAGAAGGACAAATATAAACAGTTTCTTATTTACAATGAGGTTACTTTTATTTTTACCTGCTACCAGAAGCTTATCCAAACCAGTGCAGCTAAGGTGCTGAGCAGGGTGGCCCATATTTAACATTACTTTCAACCATGGAAGTTCATTGCTTATCTTACAGCCAGTTATTATCTTTAAGCTCAGCCCACCTGAAAAGTGACTTATGAAACAAAAGAGGAAGGCACACTGTGTACACCTCCATGACCTCCGAATGAAAACCAGGACTTAAATTGAATAAATAAATAAAAAATCAAGAAGCATGGCAAAAACTACCTTATCATTTTTCATTTTAGATTCTTTATAATAAGTCAAGGTTAGAGGTATTATGGGAAAAACAAAAGGGCAGGAAAATGTTATTAGTCTCTCTTGTACCAACGTCATAATTCCTATCTGACCACAGAAGATTGCAGCTGCATGTAAGGGTTGGCAGGACAGAAGAACCACTTATATGAAGACTCATAAAGACCTGCTATAGATTGGAACCAGGCCATACCTGCAATCTCATTTAACTCTCACCACTGACTTTCCATACTGATGATAACTTAGCTATTTTTCTGATTTATAGCAGTCTTGAAGAGGTGTTCCTCTTGAAGCAGTGTTCTAATACTTAAGGAGCTGCCACAAAGAAGAGTGGATCAACCTATTCTACAAAGTACCTGAAGGCAGAATAAGAAGCAATAGATGGAAACTAATCAAGGAGAGAACCAACCTAGAACTAAGGAGAAATTTCCTGATAGTTAGAACAATTAATCAGTGGAATGACTTGCCTCCAGAAGTTGTGGGTGCTCCATCACTGGAAGTTTTTAAGAAGAGATTGGACAGCCATTTGTCTGAAATGGTACAGGGTTTCCTACTTTAGCAGGGCCTCCAAGGTCTCTTCCAACTCTTATTCTGCCAGCCAAATAGCTTCCAATTTAGAATATTCAAAGCTTGCTGAGAGTGACAAGTGTGGGGATAGATATTAATTTGGATTGAAAAAGAGTGGGAAAACTGTAGATTGCATAAATGAGGAAGCTGTTAACAATATCCCATTTGCTTTCATATCTATGTGAAGTGTAAATTATTTGCTCAGACACACAAACTTTTTTTAAATACTGTGAATGATATTTATGAAGCGCAGGAAAAAAAGTTTAGAACAAAATAAGTTGCTAATGTTTTTTATTTCTATTTGCTGCCTGTGTCTGTTGTTTGCTAACCATTTTACATTGAAACTTAGCATTTACCTCTTCCCATTATGCAAGCAAACTGCAAACTTCCTGAGTCCAGATTTAAGAGTCAATGCATTCTACAAGTATGAGCAATTAGAGAAATATTTCACCTCATTTTAAAAATACAGAGAGTGCTTTGTACTGAGTAATTGCTTTGGAGAAGAACTGAATTAAGTTATGCAATTAAAAGCATTGTAACAATGCTTACAAAAAATCTTAGGTCAAATCTTGAATTCTTACGTGGGTCAAACATACTGTTATTCACTGGCCAGGTATTCTTGCATGAGTTGGTTAGATCACATGGTAAATGTAGATGCTATGCTAAGCCTCCAAACAATTTGTTATACAATTCATGGAATTGGAAACAGAATTCAATTAAAAGCAGAGTAGCATAACTTCATATCTGTGCAGAAATAATTTTGGTGAAAAGCACAATAGTGTAATTATATCTTAAGCAGACACAAGCTGTCTTTAAATGGTCTTGATATATCAGGTCACTTCAATCAGGACCCCCCAAATTATCTGAAGTTAAGAAAATTATTTCAAAGATGCCTTAAAAGAAATACTGTAGCTATTTGGAAATCACCAGCAAGAGGGAGCAAGGATGTACTTAAGTGTAGTAACGTGGACAGCTATGTAAATTTGTTAAATAAATAAATTAAAAATGTCCCTCCTATGCATACAAACAATTTGGCAGATCTGCAGCTAATATTTCTAATGAAATTATTAAATGGCATAGAAGTGAACTAAAAAGGTATAGGAAATATGATGTCAACAAAATAATTGCCTGACTTTTTTTTAAAGCTGACTCCCACTCAGTTTGCCATCAGATCTTTGTATCATAGAAAATAATACCTAGACATGTATGATGTATTACATCTTTGGTAGTTCCAGATTGGTTTTTCATTATGAGTTTACTGCCCTCTGATCACAGTATACTAAAGGAGAAGCAGGAATAAAAAAACACACCTACCTTAAAGACACCCTATTTGTTGTGCAATACCATATTGCTAAATTTAGGCTTGGTGCAAGCAAGGGCAGTGTTAGTGAAACACTGACTTTCAGTGTACACTTTTGGCATACTCCTCTCTGAAACTGATCCAGTTTCTCTAAAGCTCTTAAGAGTAGCTTTCTCAATTTGATGTCCTTCATACCACTCCCATCAACTTATCTCAAGGACAGGTAACTTGGGATAAACTCCCCAACTCTTGAATTAGAACTCCCATCAACTCAATTGTCATGGCAAATGGCATGGGTGTATGGGAGTTACAGTTAAAAAAAAAAGCTGAAGGACACTGGATACTTATTCCTTTACTAGTGAACATTGTCTAAGGTGGTCTGAGAAGCTTGTGAATAGGTGTTTTTTTCCATGGGAGGGAAGTCCTAGCTTTCTCTTCCAGTTCCTGAGCTTCCCTGCCTTGGCAGGCGCTGTAAATAGAATGCTGATTTGACAGTTTCTTATTTCTCCCCTGTAGCCCAGTCTAAATAAGCAGAGATGATAAGGATCATCTTTTTCAATCAGACACATACTGGTATGTTCCAGTATGCAAAATGTTGTGCGGAGCAGCCTGGGTTAATTATTTCTGCTTCTTATTCTCAATAGTGAAAGACTGGTAATCCTGCATTGTTTTGAAATTCTTTGGAGAGATTCAGAAGTGGAAGCCCTCATGCTATGTAAATGTATTCAGATGTCTTCAAAGCAGAACCTACTTTGAGATCAGAGATAGAGAGATCAGAGATACAGTAAGCAAGAAACGAATGAATGAATGAATGCCATTCTCCTAGATACTAATTGCAATTCCGTGGTTACTTTTAACTTCTAAAATCTCCAGCCACAGATCTCCACCAATAGGGGTGAAGCATAAAGAAAATGACCTCCTCTATTTATTGCTTTATTATATAATATTCGTTGTTAAAGCTTTGTTGAAATTTCCAGGTTTCCAATTACCGGTACTTCAGTAGTTCTCCTATACTTCATTAAAGAATTCCAGCCTCCTTGCATTTCACTTATTTTCATAGCTCCAGTGTTGAACTGGCTCCTGATTATCACAATCCTAAAAAAAAAGTTTTCTGTTGGATTTCTGTTGCTTTTAGGAATCTCATGTATTTCTCTCCCCCACCCCCCCATGTCACATTGCTTGATATGCAGAGATTAAGCAACAGAATATTTTTCTGGTTGGGAAAAAAAAAAGACTACCCTATCTTCTGAATTTCTGCACAACAGCTTGCTTTTGAGACTCAAAGAGGTTGAGACTCAAAGAGGTTAACTGTGTAAGAACCAGCTCAAATATTAAAAAGTTCAACATTGAGCTATTTGAATTGGCCCCTACAAAACCTGCACAGCCAGGCTTCAACGTACTGTACCGTCTACCTGAGGAATTCAGGAAGCAGATTTGTTGCAGAACTCCTTCCTTATCTAGTCAACCTCTGGGACTTTGGGAGTCGAATTTCAGAAGCAAATGAAGCATTATGGAGCCTCAGTGAACTTGTGGGAGGGAGATTAGAGGAAAAGGCAAAGAGAAGTCTCTCTCTCTCTCTCTCACCTGGCAACACGGAACACTGAGGTCATTGAAAATGGATGGTTTATTCAGTCTCTCCTTATGACACACCTAGCTGGAGGAACTCCACTGTGAAAGAATTAGCTGTGATTCATGAGCAGAACAGTAAACAAAAAGTGTTTATTAGCAACTCCTGTCCAAACATTCTGCTAAACCACATTCTGACAGTGACTTCCTTTTCTTGTCTCAATTTCTTTTTGTATTCGAACACATTTTAAATCTGTGTTAAAATATTAATCTCATTCTTAATGTTAAATGCATGATACATTGAATTGCAATTAGGCTGTTTTAAGGACTGCACCATATCTGTGTATCTGGAGTACCAGCCCTTTCTGAAAGACTTGCATATATTTCATGAGAAGAGTCCTCCACTCTTCTTTTCGCAAGAGAATACCTTATGCCACCAGACTTGAAATTTTGGGCCTACAAAATTTAGAACTATGCCGCCTTGCATCTGAGGTAAGTTTAGCGTACAAAATTATCTGCTACAGTGTCCTACCTGTCAATGACTACTTCAACAGAAACAACACATAGATACAAATAGATACAAACCTAATGTAAACTGCTCCAAACTTGATTGCAAAAAATTCAACTTCAGCAACAGAGTGGTTAATGCCTGGAATACAATACCTGACTCTGTGGTTTCTTCCCCAAATCCCCAAAAACTTTAACCTTAGACTATTTACCGTTGACCTCACACCATTCCTAAGAGGTCTGTAAGGGGCGTGCATAAGTGCACTAGCATGCCTACCGTCCCTGTCCTAATGTCCCCATGTATTCGTAACCATCTCATGTACACATAACCATGCTTATACATCTTATGTATTCACAATCAAGTTTATACTTTGTCTGTAATCATATATGCACACGCATGACAAAAAAATAAAATAAAATAAAATAAAATAAAATAAAATAAAATAAAATAAAATAAAATAAAATAAAATAAAATAAAATA
>JANHFT010007383.1:245338-259740 GCA_032467955.1 Pseudoxenodon macrops
CTTTTGCATAGCCACGCCCACAAAATAAGCCACACCCACAGAACCGGTAGGGAAAATTTTTAGATTTCACCCCTGGTTATTTGGAACCGAAAAATTCTCTATAGATTGAAATCCCAGTGCTAAAGATGATTAAGTTACAACAAAAATGTAATTTTGAAATGTTGTTGCTGTGATAGAGCACACAGAATTAAGACATGGTTTATTCTTATTCTTTATGAAATCAGTGGGTTGGTAATAAAGGTGTTCCGGAGACATAATCACACATGGACTGAAAGGCAAATAATATCCCCCTTCCACTTTCCTTTGATATTGTTCTGGTTAGCATTATAAAAAAATCATTTTTCATAAATGAATGAATGGCTCTCCTGTCGTGTTCTGGGTTAGAGACCGATACATATCTCTTCCTTTGTTCTCATAGCTTTTTGTGAATTACTGAGAATTATTTCAGGTGTTTTTGTGAACAATAAAGTTCTGTTTTACAGATTTATCATGATCTTTGCTTTCCATGAAAGAGAAATGGAAAAGTTTAGCAATTAAGTTTAAATGCCTTTTGTATATCTTTGGAATCTATATACTACTAAAACTCTCACCATTAACTTTAATTGGGTGAAATAGTGCATCATAGGGCAATGATTTTTGAACCAAAGTGCTCAAAAGTGCTAATTACAGAATGTGTCCAAAATCCAGGATCCATGGTTCCCAACTTGGGAAGGTTGTGACTGCTTCAGTGCTGACTGGTGCTGCGCTGCTGCTTCAGTCATGTGATCTTTATTTTCAATGTTCCATGACAATTTCCCAGCCAGTCTTGCAATCCATTGCTTTATCACCCATCAGCAGCAGCCATTGCTGGAAAGGGAAGGGAATTGGAAAGGAAGGCAGGTAGGCAGGCTTTCCAATGCTCCCTGCCAGATTACCACAAGGAAACTCAATGGGGAAACCAGCAGGAAATCAGAAGCTTTTCTTCCCACCGTTGGTCGTTCCATTTCTCGGTTTATTTGAGGAAATATCTCTGAAATGTTGACACAACCGGTTGTCTAGTTATTTATAGATTGTGTGCAGATCTTCAAAGGGGCATTTAGCTTCACTGAAGTTTGGTTCAAAGTGTTCCTTCAAAGTAAGGCAAGGCCCTGTTTATCTGCATAGAGGCAGAAGAGATGTACTGCTTTGCTCAGTGGCTGTGATTTGTGAAGAACATCATCATCATTACTTCAGCTCTTCCTAGAGGTGAACCAATGAAGTACACTGAGAGCCGTAAGGCAAATCTTCATACTTCTTACATTTTATATGGCTGACATCTATTCTTGGCCTTCTAGCAGTTGGTTGTACCAATATGGATGGAGCTATTTTGGGTAAGGCTTAGTGATATGATTTGACAAGATCCAAAATCCAGGCATTTTTCTCAAGCATGACAATGCAAGGAGATGGCCATTTGCAGACCAAAAGAAGGTTATCCTTCAAATAATTATAAAATCCTTTGCAGATCAATAACTTGCACGTGAGTCAGACAGCCTCAAAGATAAATTTGTCCTATGCAACTGCCATTTCTGATGAGTTTAAATAAATACTTCTATTACCTCTATTATGTAAGTTATATTTTCATAAGGATGCACTGTTCTCATGGCATTAGAAACACACCCTTTGTATGAAACATTTTTCCTTTCTTGAAATGTTTGTTCTGCCTGGAAGATTAATGTTGTGATTTTCTCAGTGTTCAGATTATTCACCCAGAGGTTAACCCTTTATTGTGGCCACTAGAAGATGGAAAGCAAATTAAGAAAAGGAACTACAGCCTGATTAGGGAAAGTTATATGTAGGGAGGATAAAGAAATTAAATATATAAATAAGCAGGGAAATGGCAATCTCTTCTAAAAAATCTCTATATTCCATCTTTGCCCACACCTTATTTTTGCATTCAGAACTCAGTATTGCACATAACCATCCAGAAATTATGTCTTATATAACTTGGAGAATTCTGAATGATGGATACCTTACCAGATTCACCAGGTAGTTATCAAAAACAGAGTCTTCCTGGGAAAGACCATGTCTTTGATTACTAGACTGAAAGGAGAAGAAAAAGATAAATGGGAAAAAAAGGGAATTAAAATAGGGATAATATTAGAGGGGAAAAAGTGTAAAAGATAGATATTAAAATGATAAGTAATGTGATAGAAATACTCGAAGGCTCAGAAATGAAAGTATGATAATAAAAGTAATGTGTTAAAATCAAAATGAAAATGAATTGCAATTAGTAAAAAAATGTTATGATTATGTGTATGGCTGTACTATCCCAGAAAACAAACATTCACGACATGAGATGTATAAAGATGAATAAATAAATAAAAAACTTATTCAAAAAACAGAGTCTTCTTTGAAGTGGTATTATCTAGGTGGAACTTCTTTCAAAACAAGATTTATCTGGTCCATTCATTCTAAATGTGCAATGGATGATGGAATACTAAGTACTTTAATTGTTTAGATTATTATATTTTTCCAGCTTAGTATCTATGTTGTGATTTTGGACTGGAACAGTCCAAAACAGGCAGTTATAGTGTAAATGTTTTTTACACTGCTGCCAATGCTTTTGGGACTGATTTTCTGTACGACTACTGTTATTCCAATGCTTTAACTAGAATATAGATTTACATTTAAAAGCATTTTAAATAATTATTCCTGGGGAATTACAAGTTGATGACCACTTGTGGAGTAAAAATACAAGAAATAAGCCAGGCCTGTTTGCACGCACATGGAATTATTATATAACTATTTTATATTGTGCTTCTTTTAGCAACACTGCATTCCATGTGAATCAACTATTAACAATACGCTAAGACAGGGGTGTCAAACTCGCAGCCCATGCTGGCTCCACTCCCGCTTGTTTTAGTGAAGGAGAAAAGAGTCCCGATACGTCCCATGACACTGCTGTGGTGATGCAAGTTTGATACCCCTGCTCTAAGACTCTTCAAATGTAGTACATGTAGTCCACTTCACTTACAACAGTTCATTTTGTGACCATTCAAAGTTACAATGGCACTGAAAAAAGTGTCTTATGGCCATTTTTCAATGCTTACAACCATTGCAGTATCCCCATGGTCACATGATCAAAATTCAGACACTTGGCAACTGACTCATATTTATGACGGTCATAGCATCTTGGGATCATGTGATCCCCTTCTGACAAGAAAAGTCAATGGGGAAGCCAGATTCACTTACAGCTGTATTACTAATTTAGTAACTCCAATGATTCACTTAACAACCGTGGCAAGAAAGGTTATAAAATGGGGCAAAACTCACTTAACAAATGTCTCACTTAACAACAAAAATGTTGGGCTCAATTGTGGTTGTAAGTCAAGGACTACCTATACTCCTTTTTAAAAGTATTGGATGTTCACTAGCCAGCAGATCCTAAAAGCTGCACCGTTTGAAACCAGACTGAGAACTTGTCATGAGAATTTTTATCATTAAATGACATTCACATGATGCAACCGTCATATCATATTTGTTTTTACTGAAGTAATCTGAAAAGTATAGATATGATTACAAACTTAAGATTTGTAAATACAGAAGCAACAGAAATGTTCTAGAATCAAAAACCTGACCTTGTAGGAATCAAGAGTAGAATATACTTTTTAAAACCGGTCAAACAGCCATCTTTGCTTTTTATTTTTCATAGTCTTGACTTTATATCAAAAAGTTAAGCCAAGGGGAATTTCCCGATGTCAAAAAGGAGCTATGGATACTGATGGCATGCACCTTTTCTTGGTGTTCCACGTGTAGCAAATGAAATACTGCATACTATTATGTGATTGAACTTAGTGTATTTCTAGTTGCGAGGAATTTCATTTGTCCTGAAACTGTTCCATCAAATGTTTCTTTTAATCAGTTTCATTCTAGCTGGTGCCAAACAGAGCTAATTTATTTAGTCTTAATCTTTATTTAGCTAATTTATTTAGTCATAAAGCATGCCTGTATGCTTTAATTCCCATGTCTATGAAGGAGCCCACATTTCTCATTTACCACTTTTGTTACAACTTTCACACAATTGGACAAGTAACCTTGAAATGCTAACGGGAAGTCAGCAGAATAATCTCTCTAAATCTTGTTTTTTCTTTCTAATTGACGTTTTGAAAAACAAAACAGCAAACACAGAACCATTGTTGTACTTTCTATAAATATGACTGTGCATATAGTCCACAAATGAACAGAAAATAATACAAAAAATAGTGGTGTGAAAATAGTTTATTCTACAATAGATGCATTTGCCATAGTATAGCTACAAGCATGTTGTAGATGGCTATCAGTCCATTAGAAAGGAAGATAGCAGTTTTCAGGGTAACCTTTAAATGCAATTTAATTTCATTATAGAATAAAGGCTATATAATCAAGTAAATATTTTCCTCAGTATATTTGTTATAGAATGTTAATCTCTTCCCTTAAAACTGGCTTAAACAAAATAAATTAGCATATAATTATTAACATCAGTAATAGATAAAAATAGCATACTATAATGAAAGATTAGTATAGACTGGAAAACATGAGTTAACCAATTAAGCTGATTTAGATCATTTTGATTTTAATGGGTATAATTTAATATGGCTAAACCCAACTTCTTCCACATATTAGAAAATGCATTTTTACAGGAATAGTATACTATATTCCTATATGTCTCTCTCAATTACAGAAGATTATTATAGAAATAAAGTCAAAATAATAACTACAATGACAAAAATGTAAAACAAAATACCCAGTTGGCAAACACTTGAAAAATAGCATTCAAATTTAATGCTTGCCAAAATGACAGCTTTCTTCACATGTATTCAGTAGATTCTTCCAAATGATTATATAAAATCTTCTTAGATTCTGTGGAGACATAAAACAAACAAAAAATGATTTAACATTGAGCATTATCTTTTTCATCTTAAAAAAACAAAAATAAAAACAAATTATACCATTTGGGTTACTTACAATGCAAAAAAGGCTTCTGTGGTTTTAATCGCTGTTCAAGAAGTTCATTATTTAGTTGTTTCTCAAGTCTGAGTTTATGTGTTGGATAAGAACAAATTATTAATAGAAAATGACACCAGAACACTTAATTAATAGTGCTCAACATATATCACAATCGGATGGGTTCTAACTTACCTCGCTGCCGGTTCGCTTCCTCCTGTGCGCATGGTTGTGCCTAATGGGCGTGTGCACGCTTTGCATGTGCGTGCATTGCACACGCACACATCACATGCATAACACAAGCATCGCACATGCACGCACGCATCGCACATGCACGCATCGCTCATGCACGCATCACATGCACATGTATGTGCAGTACAAAATAATTCCCCAAAAAAGGCCAAAAACAAGATGGCGACGCATGCGCAGTGCCAGAAACTTGACTTCTGCACATGCACAGAAGAAAGAAAAACCCCGGGAAAAATTCAAAACAAATTTCAAAAAAAAAGATGGCAGTGTCCATGGACCAGAACCGGTTCCGTGACATCACCAGCAGCTTACAACCTACTCTATAGAACTGGTCCGAACCGGTAGGAACCCACCTCTGATCACAATCAGAGTCGGCAAGATTTTGAAGCTTCATGAGCTCTGTGAGAAAAAGTTAAACAAGTTCTAAATTCTCCATTGAATGTTGTCTTATAAATTTCTTAACTTTGACTAGATAGCCCTCATAGTATATATACATTGTTTTTACAGAATTATATATTGGATAAACCTCCCAAACTATTTTATTAAGCAGGGACTATTATAGGTATAATAGTTAAGTAGATTGATGGCTAAGAGTTCAAAATGAAGGTTTATGCTTTATTAAGGTGACCGATGATGGTTAGATGGACTAATAATAACAGAGAAACAGTTTTGCTATTGGAAAGACAAAACAAACCTGTAATATCTGGCAAATGGACACCCATATAAATTAGCTTAAAATACATACATAAATAGCAATATTGCAGCCTAGTGGATTTTCTGTTCATGGTTCAGACTGTTTCATTCAGTGGCTTCTGTGCACTGTTTATAATTTTCTGCCCATTAGCCTACTCAATCACTGCTGAGCTGTTTACTTTTCTTCCTCTTAAATGTTTCTTTTAATACTCCTGCAAGGGCTGAATGAAATTTTCCCCTTGCTGTTCTCTCATTTGGATGGGTGGTTCTGATTTGACTATCAAAGCTAGTTTGTCCTCAGCCTTCATCCTAAAGTAGAGGAAAAAGGTTCCCATTTAGAAAAGAAGGGAGGGGTCAGCAGAGTCAGCAAAAACAAAAATTTGAAGGCAGAAATGGAAAGAATGTGGAGAGGTTCTGGCTATATTTAGTTGCAAGAGGCTGGTGGTATCCAACTTTGTAGTAGAGAAGAAACTGTAAAAGATACTTTTCAGGATTTCAAAGTCAGGAAATCTGTTTGTTTCCAATATACTCATCCTACATATTTGTAAATAAAGCAAGTATTACAAATTTTACATCTGTTTCTGAGTAAAAACCCAACTGGCTGAATTCCTGCATCATGTTAAACAGTGGTTTGTTTAAATATAGCCTGTATATAGTATGCTAGTATGATACTAGTAGTGTAACAGAAATCTCCACCTGGAAACCCCATGTAGATAGAAACAGTAAACTCTCAGATAGGATACATATGACAAATATGTATAATAATTAATCTTTTTAATAATTCACTTTCAGACTTTGATTTATAACTTCATTAACAGTTAGCAAATTGCTCAGAGAGTAGCCTCAGTTGTCCTACGAGGTTGAACAAGGTGGGACTGTTCGTAAGTAGTTAACAATTAAACTAATTTCCTGCAGTGGAATGCAGCCATGTTCCTTCAAGTAGCTATGTTGTTCTTGAAGTGCTGGACTGCTAACAGAAAGTCTAGGCATTAGACCAGCGGCCTCCAACCTTTTTGGCACCAGGGACTGGTTCTGTGGAGAAAGGTTTTTCGTTGGACCAGAGGGGGCGTGGTTTTGCATGCTGCCTGCATCCTGCAGATGGGGCTTTTCTTGTTTGCGCAGCCCAGTTTCTGGCATGCTGCAGCCCGGTGCTGATCCGTGGACCAGGGGTTTAGGACCCCTGCATTAGAGAGAAGGTGAGCTGTACTAACCAGTTAGTACAATTAGGCTAGAGTGCTTCATGAAAACTCCTAATTGGCACAAGTTAAGGGTCCTTATGTGGTTAGGCATGGCTCTAACATCTCTAGCATAGATATATTTAAGGATCAGAGGGAGATGTAAGGTGTTTTCCATATTACTTTGTTTTTAGTTTAAAAAAGTATTGGATATCCTAATGCAGTGGTTCTCAACCTATGGTCTGTGGACCCCTAGGGGGCCGTGATGTCATCACAAGGAATCCACAAAGGCCTGAAGAAATGTTATGATCTAAATCTTGAGTTAAGTCTTCGTGGTTTGTGGCTATGGTGAAAAAAAAGTTGAGAACCACTGTCCTAATGTATCATGTGCATATGACAGAGTGTGCATGGCTATATTAATACACACTATTCCCCCGTGCCTTAATTCATTTTAACCATAGCTCATTGACTATGCCACAAAGGATGGCTTTACCTTTTACATTAAACTGCAGTTTTCTTAACTACGATTTATTGAATAAATGCAACTGGCTGGGTTCTCATTTTGTAATCCATTATATAAAAGCACAATAGTTGGCTTCACATATTAATGAAATATGTGACTCCAGTCTATGCATCAATAGGTTAGGGCTAGTGCATGGATGTCAAACTCACGGGGTCACATTGCCATCACATGACACTTTGTGACTTTTTCCTATTTGCGGAGTTGGGGTGGGCGTGGCCCGTGCATGATGTATCTGGGCCATGGGCTACTAGTTTTGTACCCCTGAGCTAGTAGGTCAGGGTCGAATAGTCCTTCAGAGTTTTGTAGCCTAGCATGGAAGAAATGTAAATTTTCTAGGTGAATGAGAAAAAATGTCTTGATATGATTTAGAGATGCATCGCTGGCTAATTACTGCCAATCTTCTATCTGGGAAATTGTGACTTAATGTATCTTAAGCAAAAAATTTGCCAAGGAAATTGGAGGGGGGGGAATGAAAGTCTGATTTGACTTCTGGAAAGATTCACACAACATACTTGGCTAAAATGTGGTTGGCTAATGTATGGTATAGTAGTGCATTGTATAAATTTATTTAATACCACATGGATAATTTAACCATGGGTAAGGTTCATTTTTTTTGTCACACTCAGTACTATCTGTATTCACTGTTAGCAGCACTCTAGGTCAGGGGTGTCAAACTGGTGGCCAGTTTTCCAGATGCATCACACGCAGGCCACGCCCACCCCAGTCCTGCAAAGAGAAAAAATGTAGCGAAACTCATGTGATGGTAACATGACACAGCATGTTTGACACCCGTGTTCTGGGTGTCTAGGTAAATTCTCATGTTTCCTTCTCAAGAACTTGAAAGTGCATTTATTAAAGGCTACACTTAAGAGGTTCATGTATATGTGTGCAGTTCAGCACTAAGCTGTTATTACTACGTGACACATAGAGCTATAGCTGTTACTTATAACTTATTTTACCCAAGTACTATTCTCTTGGTATAACATATAAGGAGTAATCTCCAGTTTTATGCTGTTCTGGTGTTTTACAGTGCATTCCTGTTATCTAGCCAATATGGCCTTTGGTAATATTAGTTGATGATGGTACTTAGTGCCAAGTTTGGGATTACAACCAGAGCTGCTGGTATTCTGAAAATCCACTGAAAACGAAATAAGAAAGTTGCATATTTTATTACCTTTCATGAATGTTGTCCATTAATTTTCAGCTATTCCCACCAATAAAGATGTAAACTTTTTTTGGGGGGAGGGGAATGCAATTAGATTAGTTTTAATTCTGAAGGAAACATACACTGCTCAAAATGTATTTCACATAATGATATCAAATGACCAGTACTAAAAGATATTGAGGCTATATTCCCATATACATTTTATGTAACTGAGAGCATATGCACCAAAGACAAACTCCTTGTGTGTCCAATCACATTTGGCCAATAAATTCTATTCTATTCTATTCTATTCTATTCTATTCTATTCTATTCTACTCTACTCTACTCTACTCTACTAATTCATGCGACCTCTGTGAGTCTTCTTGGTCTTTCTGAATAGGCGTGCCTAATACAGTTAATGAATGCCACAACTTCAGCCAACCAGAAAATAAACTGCATACTTAAGAAAACAGAAGTATAGTTTGCTTCTAATAATTTTACTGACATCTAGTGGTAACACTTGCAGAAACTCTTGAGAAATTATTAATATAGAATTAGAATTTCATTAAAGGCAAGATCCAGTCATGGTTAAAAAAGAATAAAATGCATTCATTCTTATTCCACCCCTGAAGCTCCTTGGATGTTTGCTAAATATCTCAATTTTTTTTACTTCTGTTATTCCTTAATTCCCCTCCCCCCAAATGTTTGTTGTAAAAATCTGTCCTATATTATCCTCCACAGCAAATACAATTGCATGCAGCAAAACCTAATTAATGCGAAACATATGAAAATCTACAGATCTTTCATTTATGACCACGATAAAGCTCAGAATTTTGGTCATAAGTCACTGCAGTCAATAAGTTGAAGCAACGCATGAGATAGAACTTGATTTTACAAACATGTTAATGATAATTGTAAAATGAGTCATTGTGGTCCTTAAGTGATCCTTATGAAGCCATTCTCCTGGATGGGCATTTGTTTTCCCCCCTGGAAATTGGCAAAAATATATATATCATAAATTGTGGTCATGTGGGTCATGTGACCACAGAATGTTGCAACTGGTTGTAAATGCAAGTCAGTTGCCAAGCAACCAAAATGTGATCATGTGACTAGAGTGGCGGAGGTCAGAATTTCAAGGACGACTTATTTGTAAGTAGCTATTTTGAAGTCATCATAAATTTGAATGGTTTTTAACAACGAGTTGTAAATGGAGGACTACCAGTAGTGTTTTACCGATCTTTCCTTTGTCAGGTTTTCATTTTAATGTCTCAATCAGGGTAAGAAATTGCGCACATGCACATGTTTGAAACAGTACCAGAACAAGTTGAAATGTGACAATAGAAGAGATTTCTTTCTCATTGGTTAATCAATATTTTTACCTTTTATGAGTTACAAACAAGTACATTGATTGGTTTCAAACTTCTAAACAATAGTTTTCTCCCAGGCTCGTTTCTGGGAGAGCCATTATTGTTAGCAAGTATGGAAGGTTAGGATGTTCTCTGGTTCAAGATAAGAAAAACAGTTAGTGGCAAGTAGCAGTATAAAAGGGAAGTCAGCTAAAATTAGGGCAGTAACTCAGGATTTCAAATCAGAAGTTGTAGGTGCTTCATCACTGGAGGTTTTTAAGAAAAGACTAGGCAGCCATCTATCTGAAATGGTATAAGGTCTCCTGCTTGAGCAGGGGGTTGGACTTCACTAGAAGATCTCCAAGGTCCTTCCCAGCTCTATTCTGATTGATTGATTGGGTGAAAAAAAAACCACAAAGTTATATAGAGAATTGTTAAGTCTTTGCTGCTATTTGAAGATTATCTGGATTTTTACACTCCCAAGTCTGGCTGTCCCAATTTTAAAATTCTCAGTTCCCTCTTCCAGCAAGAAAAAAAGTTGGGACCCACTTCACTCTTCATATTAAAAAGCATTTGCAATTAATAAGGACCATGTGAACAATGTATAATTTTCCCCAGCCCAATTCATTGGCAGCACAAAACTGTTTTTGTTCTGTCCCGAGTGGATTATTTTAGTTGTATCTACAGGACTATCTACAGGTAGTCTTTACAACCACAATTGAGCCCAAAATGTCAAGGTTGGGAAACACTGATTTAGAGAATGATGTGTGTATCTATTCTGTTTTTATTCTCTTTTTAACTATTCGCTGCCCAGAGTTATAAATATGAGATGGGTGGCCATGCAAAACAAATAAATGTATTAACCAGAAAATCCATATAATCTTTCAGCTTGTCTTATTTTGCTAAATATGTAAGGTGGTGCTTTTGTTTTAACAGTCTTGAAGACACTTCATTTTTCACATTTCTGTATGGCCTATCTTCCTCAAAGAGTAAGGCATTAAGGTGTTAATTAGGTGAAGCAGCAATTATAGTGCTATATTTTACCAAATAGACAGCATGGTCTCTATCATTTCTTGGTAACAAGAATGGAAGAGCTAATCTAACAACACCCATCCATAGTGGGCTCATTTGCAGATAGGACAGCCTTTCCACGTATTATAGTGAAGTTGTTGCTTCAAGTTTTTTTTTAATAGAGGTAGGAATTGTTTGAATTGATGCAACCAGAGGTGGGTTCCTACCGGTTTGGACCGGTTCTACCGAGTAGGTAGTAGGCCGCTGGTGATGTCACGGAGCCAGTTCTGCTGCTCCGTCGGCGCTGCCATCTATTTTTTTGAATTGTTTTTTTGGGGGGGAATTTCCCCCCGGGATTTTTCTTCTTCTGTGCATGCACAGAAGCTGACTTTTTGGCACTGCGCATGCATCACCATCTTTTTTTTTTGGGGGGCAAAATGTTTTTTCTTTGGATTTTTTTACTGCGCATGCGCGTACGCACAAGAACCCACCCCCCAGATGCAACCCTTCTCAGTGGAGGGGTAGTATTGCTTTTGGCTGGCCAGTAGTGCACCAAATTTTCTAATTGACCCCAATCAGACTTGGATGGTGACGGAGAGCATTGCAAGAAACTGATGCTCTCTAACCCCTTGATCATGTACAAAGATATGGGAATTAAAAAAAAAAAGAGCTTCAAGTGAGCTTGTCAGGGCTACAGTGTTAACTGGGGCATCCAACCATGGCTACTTTAAGACTTGTGGTCTTCAACTCCCAGAACTCCCCATTCCTCAGCATGGCTGACTGAAGAATTCTGGGAGTTGAAGTCCACAAGTCTTAAAGTAGCCAAGATAGCCAAGTCTAAACCAGTGGTCTGCAACCTTAAACACTCAAAGAGCCATTTGGACTCGTTTCCCATAGAAAAAAAAACCACTGGGAGGCACAAAACCTGGGTGGGCATGGCCAACACGTCATTCACTCCCACCCAATCACATGGCCCTTATCTTCTCAGGCTAGGCAAAGAGTGACTGGGAGGAGAGGGTGAGGGCCAGGGATGTCAGTGATGGGATCACCCAACAGGGAGCCACAGCAGAGGGCCTAAAGAGCCACATGTGGCTCCGGAGCCACAGGTTGCAGACCCCCGGTCTATACTGTGTGAAATTTTCACTAGGATGATGGCCAAGACATATATTTCCTTGGTAGGACTATTTCCCCCCGCTAATTACCTGAATCTTTGTGCATTAGGATGTAAACATCCTCTTTATTGTCTCAACAAAGGTCTTCTGATATCAGAGGGCTTTTTAAGCATAGCAGCATTCCTGGAAAACTCTGATGAATGCATACTAGATATTTGATACAGGAGAGACTTTTTTAGTAATTGATTTTCCTCATAGCTGTCCAATCTCTTTTTGATGACCTCGTTAATTAAGCCTGCAAAAGTAATTACCTTAAGTTAACATTTACCTGAGTATGTAATCTCTTAACTGTAAAAATAGCTTCAGTTTTGAAATTGTATTTTGTTTCATCAACATAGACTCAGGATACACATCATTAAGGAAGGCAATAGAACGGAATAAAAAAAGACAAGGACATAAGTGTAGCACACAAAATTATCTGCTACAACCTCCTACCTGTCAATGACTACTTCAGCTTCAACCGCAACAATACATGAGCGCAAAATAGATGCAAACTTAATGTAAACCGCTCCAAACTTGATTGCAAAAAATACCACTTCAGCAACAGGGTGGTCAATGCCTGGAATACATTACCTGACTCTGTAGTTTCTTTCCAAACCCCCAAAACTTTAACCTTAGACTGTCTACTGTTGACGTCACTCCATTCCTAAGAGGTCTGTAAGGGGCGTGCCTCTTCAATCTAGAGGCAACACAACATAAGCAGGCAGGAAACCCAAAACTTCAACCCAAGCATGGCACCCTCTTGGTCTTCAGATCTTGCACACCTTACAGCCAGTTACAAGATTACCAAAGATTCATATGTAAATTCTCAGCTATTTCAGATGGAACATTTTTAATTGGTAATATACATCTAATACATAAACATGACATTGCTAGTTAAGTTGCTTTATATCAGATGAAATAGAATATATACAGGGGAGGGAGGGAGAGAGAGAGAGAGAGAGAGAAAGAGAGGGAAATTTTCCTAAATATGGATGGGATTGTGGAAGCTACGACCAAGGCTCTTGGTGGCTCATTCAGCTGTGTGAAGCAATGAATTCTGGCCATTATACTAGTGTCCTTTCCTCTGATTTTTGTATAATTCAGATGTTCAACATGTTAATTGCTTGGCCATCATATTGATGTGGCTCTTCTCTGAGCAGCAGGAGAGAATGCTGCATAGCCAGAGCATTTTGGCATACTTACCATCTATTATTATTCTTCCTAGAAGCTTCTTCTGCAGTCGAAGTTCTACACGGCCCATCACATATGGAAGGAATCCTTTCTCAATATCTATACAACGTACCAAAGGAAAACAAGCATTATACAGTGCTGTGATTCTTAAATAGGTAGAAAACTCCTGTGTCCACTAAAGTACAATGGCTGACTCTTTAGAAATTGTAACAAATAAAATTACTACTTATCAGGTTGGTATTTTTTGTACATTATCTAAATAATTTTATGTGTGAAGCAAAGTGAGAAAAATGAAATATAGCATGATCCCAAATGTAATTACTTGGTGATATATCCATTCTGTTTCATTAACTTTCTTCTCAAATACGTCAGAACTTTTTACAGGTTAGCTAACTATGCTGTGCTATTTCTTTATTTCCTTTTGCATTTTAGATATGGACTATCTTTTTTTTTTTACAAATAATTATAATAATTTAGTGTTTTAAGTAACTTTTAATCTATCCACACTTCTAGTGGATTGAGAGTTTAATAGAACAGCTACTTAATACATATTTTAAAAATAGGTACAAAAATCTCTATGTGTTTTTGTATTTATCAGCATTATCCTTTATTCAGAAAATATTTCTAACTGTAAAATACTAAGGACTCTTACTCTGAAAGAAGTGTTAAGCTTGAAAATAGTACTGATTCACAATATCCAGGAGAAGGACATAGTTTTTTGAAGTATACCATGTGGAACTGAAGGGTATTCTTTATGGAACTAACATTGGATTCTGTATGGAACTCTTGACAGAATTCCATAAGAAACTAATGGTTTAAAAAAGTCACTTGAAAATAGCTTTTTCTATCACTAGAACTTTGACTCCCAATCAGGGGTTCCAGATTATTATTATATACGTTATTCATTAAACATGAAACTCAGTCAACTGAACATTCAAAAATGCATCACAAATACCATTGACTGGTGCTAATGGT
>JANHFT010007383.1:266197-277379 GCA_032467955.1 Pseudoxenodon macrops
GTCTCCTGCTTGAGCAGGGGGTTGGACTAGATGACCTACAAGGTCCCTTCCAACTCTGTTAATAAATAAATAATAAAAAAAAAAGATTAAGATTTGAAAAACTATTTTAAAATTCTGAGACCAGAACTAAAAGACAAACGGCATGGGAATGAGGTCTCCTTACCCATCAACTACCTTCAACGATGAGTGCCTCCCTCAGGACCCCAGGATCCTGAGGAGCACTTTTTACTTCCAATATAGCCACATGGATGTGACCTCAGCAGAAAAGGCCCTTCTTGAACCCACTTGCTGGAATTTCTTAGCACATGGGGTCACCAACTTTTCGGATCTCAGGAACCACTAAATTCATAATTTTAAATCCCACAGACCACCCAGGTAGAGGAGCTGCTCCAGGATGACCTATAGGCTAGTCCTGTGACTAGAGCTCTGGAATATGGGATCTACTGGACAGCTCATGGTGGGGCTGGAAGTCTCCGCCATAGAGGATAGTACGTGCAACGTTGCAAGTGATGCAATATGCAAGGAGTAGCGCAGCCCTCGCCAGCCAGAACGAGGTAATGGTGCTATTGTGGCAAGGGGGATTGGCAGCGCACATGGACCAAAGTGGTGATGGCAGGAGTCTTAGTGTGCAGGAACGAAGCATTCTGCCTTCATCAGGGTACATGTACACCAGCTGGTGGCGCCAGGAAGCACTTGCCTCCCATTGCTTCGGACTCGGAGCGGTAAGCTGCATCTGGGAAGCACTACAGCAGAAAGAAGCGGCTGGTGTGAGTTCCATCTGCACAGCCATGAAATGGGATCGATGTGGTCGGTTCTTACTCACAGCATTTGCCGCCAGGATTGGGTCAGAGAGGCCACCAGCCGAGATCAGACTCGGTGAGCCAGACACGCTGCTGATATGCCACCAATGCCAAGGCAGTGGGCACTAAAATGGCACTGTCCTTGGCTGGTCAGTACCTCCCTGCCGCTTGGTTTGGGTGGATGGTGCCCAGCAGGCCCAGGTGTGGTGGGCTGGCAAGTGGGTGGAGTGGCTGTGTGGCTCGCTCGAATTGCAAACAACCCAGGGATTTGGGTGGCCTTTACATGGCTGGGATGCCTGCAGGATCCCTGGCTTCCAAGGCCGCCACGGCCCAGCATTTGGGCTCCAGCACACTTTTCTCTTCCCAGGCAGCGGCAGTGTGTCCACAGCGTGTCCAGGTCACTGACTCTGGCCTGCTGATCTCAGTTCTGACCTGATCCTGGCCACCAATGCTGCGGGCCACTAAAATTTTCTCGTGGACTACCAGTGGTTGCGGACCACCAGTTGGTGACTGTTGCCTTAGCAACAGTCTTCCACTAACAAAAATGGGGTAGGCTAGTTCCTTTGGGGAGACAATAGCTCCTCAGATATCCTGGACTCATGCCCTTAAAGGCTTTAAAGGTAACAATCAACATCTTGAATTGGATCTGGAAGCAAATTGGTATTCAATGCAGCTTGCACAGTAATGGTGTTATATGTTCAGCCCTAGGCTCCAAGGACTCTGTGTACCACTGCATTCTGCACCAGCTATAGCTTCTGAATACTCTTCAAGAGTATTCTTCCCCTTGTACAGCGTGTTGTGGTATGCAGCCAAGGGCATGAGTGACCATGTGCAGGGCCTCATGATAATCCAGGTAAGGTGTACAGCACAAAGTTGTACAAAGGCCCTCCTAGTTACAACTAGCACCTGCTCTTTGAGCAGGAGTTGTGAGTCCAGGAGAACCATCAAGTTGACCCCAGATTTATCTGGGATAATGCAATCCCATCCAGCTTTAACAATGATAAACAACTGGATCTTGAAGTTCTTTGCACCCACAGCCAGTCCATCTTGCCTGGGTACAGCTAAAGCCTGTTGTTGCCCATTCAGACCCCTGCAGCCTCCAGAAACCACAGCACATGGTACAAAATACAGCAGCTCACTCACTGCTGGTAAAGGCCACTCTATGTGTATAATACCATAGTTTCTGGCTTCCAAGGGTAATTTGAAATGGTTTTGGTCTCTAAAGCCATACATGGTTTGGTGCCCAAATACTATATATGCATGACTCTCTGCTTCAAATAGACAGTACCTGTCTGAGCTATACACTCCATGTGGAAATGCTGAGTGTCATCTCTGTGAGCCTTTGGATGGATGGGAAAACAAAAAAGTGTTTCTTGGTTATGGCCCCAACCCTTTGAAAACGTTTTCCTAGAGAGATCCCATAATATTCTCTCTCCCCACATTTAAGAAGGCAGTGAAAACAGTGTTGTTTAAGAGATTTTTAATATTTGAGATCATTTATTATTTTAGGAAACCTGTAATAATAATAATAATATAATAATAATAATAATAATAATAATAATAATAATAACAACAACAACAACAACAACAATATATTTATAGTTGTTACTATATGATATCGCTATAAACTTATTTGAGAACGAAGCAAAATAATAGTAAAGTAGGAAAAAACATAGTCACACCAAAGCGTAAATCGGATTTGGTTATGAAGTATTGAAGAACAAATCCAGTGGCAACATGACCATTGAGGGAAAAAAAGCTGTAGAAAAAGGCTCAGGAGTTAAATCTGAGGACATATTATAGAGCAGGGGCGTCAAACTCATGTTGTCATGGCAGAGTCACATGATGTATCGGGACTTGTTTCCTCTTTGCTAAACCGTGTGTGGGTGTGGCCAGCATGTAACGCATCCAGCCAAGTAATACATCCCATTCAATAAGAACTCCAAGGCAGGTGAGTTCCTCAAAAGAATATTTTTATTAGGACATATCTAATTAGCATATTACTGGTGGAAAACTGTATCTACGTTGGCACTGGGTTTTCCCCCAATTAAAAGTAAAACTTTATCACTTTCCCCCAGAGTCTCAGTCACATGGTCTAATCAGCATACAGCCCAGTTGCTAGGTGACCTCAGTCTCCACTCTTTGGACATCTGCACCAACGTCCTTGATTCCCAAGGGAAAGAATTTTATTTAGGCTACATCACCCAGCTAATCTCTATACCCACCCCTCCCTGGCCCCTTCGCTCCAGGCTGTGTCAGCCCTGAAGCAGTGAGAAAAGAAACCTCCCTAGAAACTACAAAAAAGAAAATGGCCACAGTTCAGCCAACTTCAGGGTGGACATTCTCCTTCAAAGAATTGCTCACCTGTAATGCACAACAGGATGCATTTGCCAAATGTAACATGAATAATAGCTAGGTCAATAGAACTCATTAGCTTTTCTTCAGTTTGCAATGCACTGTCCCAAATGGTAGTTTTTTTCTCAATAATAGAAAGACATAAAGAATATTATCCAGTATAAGGTGCTGCTGTTATCTGGAACTAGCATTCCAATGAAAGGATCTTGATAATTTTATATACAGCCAAGCATATTTTTAATAGGAAAGATTTAATGCTCATGTGAATGCAAGGCTACAGTTTGAAAACTCATATTGGGAAGGCAGGGGGGTGGGAAAGAAAAAGAATATAGAGATGGCTTGATCAGGCTGAGTCAGATTCATAATAGGGTTAGATGTTGAGTCCAAGACTGTAAGTGTTAAGTGTCATTACTCACTGCACATTGTTTATGGAGTGTTCTTGATACCGCTTTCTATTGGGTACCACTCGGGGATGGCTGCTGTAAGTGTAGGTTTCTGTAGATGCTCTTGCATCCTCCTGGTTGAGAACCACTGAGGTCATGCTGGGTCTAAGCTACCACAGGTTCCAAGAGAGATTGCAAAGACTTGATGGCATTGTGGAACAATCTACCCTGCCTACTGTTGTTATGCGATGAGGGATTCCATCCCTAACAACAGTTGTCAAGGTAAATTGATCCCAGATCAGGGAGTAGGGTTGGTTCACTGGAATTATTTGAACGTTCCCAATATATGCACTCTCCTGCATAAAAAGAGCCAGAAGATATTCTATTCCAAAAGGATTTCACTTGACTTAATCAGGTTGCGATGTTTGTGGAATTCACATCATGTCTTGTGTAGCACTAAAGAATTATGACTTGCATCTAAACTAAGTTTCCAGGAATAGAAAATCACCTTTCATTCACGGATAGCAGAGAATTGGACATTGACTGAATCCTGATAATGGAAGGGGAGCCAATTTAATTTTTCCTAGGTAGGAGAACAATATCAGATAATATTCCTAGCACCTCAGAAGATGATGTGGTTGTTATAGCAGTAGTATGATTCTTGTCCTCTCCACCTTCCTTTTGTCTTTCAAAACCTTCAGATGTTCTACTTAGATTTCTGATTTTTTACCAAACCTGTTTTGATGCTCATACCAATTAAGCAGAATGGACAGGGGGGGAAAAAGAGCTTATGCTATTGGTTGCATATAGATGATACACGTCAGAAATACCACATCTTTTTTTATGGTTACTTATGAGATCTAACCACAAGATGTCACTTTTATCCTTGCTGGTATCATAGTCATGTGCCTTGAATTACTAGCTTTAGATTGCAAGATACTGTGAAGCAAACCACAGTGCAGATATTGTATTAAAACTGTCACTACATTTGCAAAACAGAAGCAGAAAAACAAGGACTGAATGATTAACAAGACAATCAGATTAATGTGCAAAGTTTAGCAGTATCAATGATAAACGTGAAGTGAACACTCCCATTTTAACCGGGAAGAAAAGTTTCAGTGATACCATTTTTATCAAGATGGCATTTCTTTTAAACTAAAGATAGAGAATCTGTGAACCAAAATGGAGACAGACCTTTTTATACAGCACAAGTGGGAGTGGAAGAGACTGAACTATAATGATAAAAATGGAGAGTGAAGAGGAGAAACATCCCTTTAATCAATTAATCAGTTCAGTTCATTGAAAAAAAAAGGCAAGAAAGATTCAGCAGCTAAAGTGGGCAATGAAATAAAAAAAGGATGAGTTGGAGGAGAAGAGCTTCGCAAATAAATTATTTAAATCTACTGGTCAGGAAAGAAAATGATGATGAGGGAGAAGAGGTAGAAATAGAGGAGATGGGGTTTAAGGATTATGGGAAAAAAAGAGAGAACAGGGTTAGAAGAAAGGGAAGGAAACAGAAGGAGTGGGAGAAAGGAAAATGAGATATTTATTCATCTTTGGCTTCAGTCTTGCTCACCAATGCTGTGCTGCCTCTTGACAATAGATTCCTCAAAACATTCAACCCTCAACCACAAGGATGATAAAAGTATTTACCACAACCTGTCTCCAGCCTTCTCTTTTTGTGTTCCTGCAAAAGCATCCTAAAATGGGTAGGGCTTCAAATTTCTGTTTGTAGTTTTGATGGGGAGGGGGGAGTAATAGGGCAAAAGAGGGAGAAATTTAAGGCAACTTCCATCCTTTTCAGCTCCCACTTCTCTAAAATGGGGTGCCAGCCATGCCTATTTTTGATCATGTGGCACCACGGTATGGTGGATCTTTTAGTCCAACGAAATTTGTGTTCTTGCACAACAGATGAAAGAGCCCTGCATGATGTGGTCGGGGATGGCTCTGATGCTCCATCTTGAAGACTTGAAACAAGACTTTCTGCCATCCATGTCTTCAGCAATGCAGCCTGTGACTAGAGAGCGCTAAGGCGGCACTGATGGCTAAAAAATAGTGCTGGGCTTAAGGGTGGCTATGAATTCACCATGTTGGTCTGAATGGTATTTCTGGACTGTAGGGTTCTAGCCAGGGTTGGGTTCTACTTACCTTCCCTACCAGTTTGGAGTTGCGCCAGAAGTGTGCATGCACGCGGTGTAGTCACTTCTGGGTGAAAACTCTCTGCACATGCACAGAAAGCTTTGCGCATACACAGATAATTGTTTTTCAGCTGATTTTCGGCCGGAGGACCGATTTTCGGCCGGAGGACCAGTTTGGGGGGGGTGTCCAGCTGGCCATCGCGGCCGGTTCGGCAAGCGGGGGAAAATTCCTGCTACCGGTTTTAGCGAACCAGTCCAAACTGGCAGGAACTCACCTCTGGTTCTAGCTGGGTCTATTACATATGTGGGGTTTTATAATCAGTTTGGACAGCTTTTTCCCAAAGTTGCAGTGTATCTTCGTTCTCATTATCTTACTTCAAAATATTTCTGAAATAGCAAATCCTCTTATGGAGCTTGAATTCCAATGTGTAACTAGTGATCTCTTAGTTAACTTAAGTCTGTTTATAACCGTACTCAGGGATACTCAGAGTTCTGGTGCAAAATAGCTAAAAAGCTCTAGGTTGCCTACTCTTCATGTAGCATATACTGTTCATGTTCAGAGTACCTTTTTCTAAGTTTAGAAGGAAGGCCCTGAACACTTATAGAGGAAGAATTGAATGAAGTGTAGGGTTAATGTTTAGACTAGTACTAGTAAGACATAAGTTCAAGTCCATTCACAGATGAATCTGGAAACTGGACAGATTGGACATAGAAGTCAATTTATGAAAATTTGATATAGATTGGAATTAATCTATCCATCACTACATGTACTGGGGAGATTGAACACACAGAGAGGTAGATGTATGAATAGCATCTTGCTAAATCTTCCCCAAAATATTGACCTGCCTCTGGTTGAATTATGCTGCTGAAATTAGACCTAAAGAAAAATTAAAAGAAACTTCAATGATACGAATGACCCACATAATTCTTTTATGGAATGAATTTGCAAGTTTCCATACATGATTTTGTTCATCTACTTCAGGTCTGTCAAAGATCTGTGGGCTGGATGCGTCACGCGCTGGTCATGCCCACGGCCAGTTTAGCGAAGGGGAAAAAGTCCCAATACATCACGTGACGCCACTGTGACGTGAGTTTGACACCCATGATCTACTTGATTCTTTTTTTCAGTTGGTGTTATTCTGTTCAGAAAATTGTGTAACTAATAGCATATCATTGTAATCCTGGGCGGAAATGGATAGACTGATGATGGAACTTAAGGAGAAGAGTGAATCAGAATATCATGAAATCTGGAACAGAGTGTATAGATGGTTGGAATGGAGGAGGAACACGGAGACAAGGAATAATGGATAAGTCAAATATTTGGAAATTGTTGTATTAATAGGTTATGTAAATACGTTTAGAATCAGTAGGATAATAATACATTCAGATGGAAAAGTATATTATATATTGAAAGTTATTGATTGTATACAGGATGGTAAAACGCATTTTATTGTAAGGTGTGACTTGGTGAAGTAGTGTAAAGCCAGGGAATTCACACCACGTCCAACGATTTTAAATGTATTTTCAATCAATTTTAAAAAAAAAAGTTTTTTAAAGAAAAAGGCAGGAAGGATATTTCACGTGTTCACCTTCAGAAAAGCTTCCCTCCATCAGTCCTTTCCATGCAGGCTTTGCTTGAATGTGGCTTTTCACCCCCCCAAGGTGATTTCATGCGTATTGCATCCGGCAAGACTTTCTCACCGAGAAGCCTCAGAATAACACAGCGTTTCTCTAGAGCAGCGTTTCTCTAGAGCAGCGTTTCTCAATCTTTGCCCACTTCAAGATGGATGGACTTCAACTCCCAGAATTCCCCAGCCAATCATCACTATTGTTAGGAGCAGGGAATCCCCACTTCTAAATCAGGTGTAAAAAAAAGGCCAACTCTCTTTCAGCAGCTGAGAAGAATATTACCTGCAGCGCTGGGTCTAAAGTGAGGTTCTTGGTGCCAGCAGAGAAGCATGAGCTGAACCAGCCTGTTCCGATGAGGCAAGGTGTTTGGTATGAATGCTGGTTCGATCCCTGGGCGCAGACCATTGCAGACCCCAGTTATAGCTTGAAGCAAAGTCTTTTTTCCTATAATAAGACCAAAAAAAATGTCCTGTACAGAAGAACACTGCTATTATACCAGAGATTAACAGAGTTGGAAGGGACCTTGTAGGTCATCTAGTCCAACCCCCCCCCATTCAAGCAGGAGACCCTACACCATTTCTGACAAATGGCAGTCCAGTCTCTTCTTGAAAGTCTCAAGTGATGAAGCGCCCGCAACTTCCGAAGGCAACTTCTCTTCCATTGGGATTGATTGTTTTCTCTGTCACTCTCACAAGTTGGACCCAGGGACGTCCAACTCGGCATCTTTAAGACCTGTGGACTTCAACCCCCAGAATTCCCATGGCTGGCTGGGGAATTCTGGGAGTTGAAGTCCACAGATCTTAAAGTTGCCATATTTGGACACCCCTGGCCTACACATTTATACTGGAACACAAGTATATGAACGGCATGAAAGGAAGTTAAAAATAAAAACACAAGGGGGCAGCATTAAACCAAAAACCAGACTATTTTCTTTCTTTTCCTTTTTCAAAAGCAGCTCTTCACAGAACTTGTACAAAGTTGCAATCACAGATAATATTTTTGCGTTAAGTCCCGCTTTTCGGCAAAGCTGTTGTAAAACTGGGATGCTGGGATGCACAATGCTCAAAGTGCAGCCATATGACCACGGAGGAGGGGCGATCATCGGAATTTCAGATCCGAGTGGAAGGTCCCCTTTTTTCAGGTAAGTTGTAACATCAAATGGTGATTGGTCATGAGTCAAGGCCTACCTGTACAGTATTTTCTATTGTGCAACAGCAAGAGAAGGTGAGATTCCATGTAGGCTACCTGCAGGAAAGGACCCACTCAAAGGAAGATTACCTTAGATTGATCTTAGATTGCTTACCTGTCAGTGGCTTTTGTCGACTTAGGAGTTCCCAACACATCATCCCAAAACTAGACACAAACAATGAAAAGGAAAACCAGGTGTTATTTGGTAACATCTCTTATCAGTTTTCCCAGCCCGATACACCTGTTACATCGGAAGTCTAAATTAAAATGACTTCCCAGCATCTCTTGATCTCAGAGAGCACCAAAGACCTTTCATTTCAACCCTGAGCTACAAATATTCTCCTTTATTGATAAATATCAGCGCATCCTTTTGTCTGAAGGAATTATTGCCCCTCTTATCAAGTTCGTGTGAAGTATTAGTACTGCTTTATAAAACTTTAGTAAGGTTTGGTCACCACATTATAAAAAAAAAGATGTAGAGACTCTGGAAAGAGTGCAGAGAAGAGCAACAGAGATGATTGGGGTCTGGAGACTAAACTTTATGAAGAAAGGTTGCAGGAATTGAGTTTGTCTAGTTTAATGAAAAGAAGAACAAGGGGTGAACCGATAGCACTGTTCCAATATTTGTGGGGCTGCCACAAAGAAGAGGGAGTCAACCTATTCTCCAAAGCAAGACAAGAAGCAATGGATGGAAACTAATCAAGGAGAGAAACAACTTAGAAGTAAGGATAATTTTTCTAAGAGTGACAACAATTAACCAGTGGCAACAATTTGCCTTCAGAAGTTGTGGCTGCTCCATCATTGGAGGCTTTTAAGAAGAGACTGGACAGTCACTTGTCTGAAATGGTAGAGGGTCTCCAGCTTGAGCAGGGGGTTGGACTAGATGACCTCCAAGGCTCCTTCCAGCTCATTCATTCATTCATTCATTCATTCTAAATAATAACCTCTCCAAGATGAGGATAGATTAAAATAGGGCAGAGGGTGCCCTTGTTGATGTTCACCTTGCAAATCTCAGGGATCAGAAGGGGACAAACCTCAGAATGCGGCTTAGCCAACCTTCTCAAAACTTCTTTTCTTTTTTTTTTGTAATCCACTCCAATCCATTCTGAGCTCCAATTTTCTCTCATGCAACCTCCTCCTCTCCAGTTTTGGTGCTGAGCAAATGAACCTTGTGTGGGGATAAATCGCTTTAGAAGTTCATCCTGACAGACTCTCTGGCTGTGATGGACCAGCCTGTGTTCAGTGATCCTTCATAATGTGTACATCTGCTTCATTCCGAATCACTGTGGGAGAAATGGCCTTTAATCCTGCTGTGAGCTGGTAATTCTGGTATTCCTCTTGCTTAAAAAAATTCAGAGTGACACCAAGAATCTGCCTAGCCAGAAGGAATAAGAAATGTCACACCTTCCTTGTTACCGCCTCATCGGGTGTTAGGGTTGGTTGCTAATGTAGATCTTCTTTAAATTCCTTGGCCTCCTTTCTATTTATGCTATTGCCCGCCCACCATCCTTTGACCAGGTTCATGTTCTCTGAATGCTAAGAGGCGATGCCATGCTTTCGGAGTCCCTGGCGATGAGATCTGTTCCTGTTCTCAGGAGCAAAAGCATTACATTAGGGCTAATAGTTTTTCCTTCCGCCTAAGGAATCCTTCAAGCTGAGTTCCAAATTCATGATCTGGAGCTGCTTAAGCGAAGTCTCAGCACTCCGTTGAAGCTACACATCTTGGACCATTACTTTTTTAAACACTATTCGGTTTTTGCATGGATTTTTCTTTGGCCTAGATATGTCCTTACATTGGATGGATGGATGGATGGATGAATAAATAGATGGATAGACAGAAGAGAGAGAGAAAGAGAGAGAGATGGATACAATTAAGCCTGGCAAGAATTCAGTTTCATGGACCTTCCTCCAGATTTCATGATGGATGGATAGATGGATGAATAGACAGATGAATAAATGGATGGATGGATGGACAGATAATTGGATGGATAGCTGAATGGACGGATGGATGGATGTTCAAATTATGGTTGTATGACTGCATTTCTTCATTTCATTCTTATAACACCATATAATCAGAATACTATAGTGGCACACATACAAACTTGCAAGTCTTTAAAAGTTACTGTAAGTCTGTGCTGATGTTTGATTTGGAGATCAAGTCCCAAAGTAGTTCTACTGAAGTGACTTTCTAAATTAATGTAAAATTGGATTGGATTCCTCTGACTTTATCTGGAGGCTTCTTAGTTTTCAGCAGATGCACAGAAATGGCCTCTCTCTGTATTCTGATCAAGTCAACTGAATCTTGCAGTTTGATTCAAAGTTCTGAATTGGATCAGACTTAAAAATAAAATTGGACTACTGAAGTGGATCCGTTTTCCCAAATGATTATTTGGAATAAAACCTGTTTGATTTTCATTGATTTATTAAGTATATACACAGCTAATCTGGTGTAGTGGTTAAAGCAACAAGTTAGAAACTGGGAGATCATGAATATTTTAAGCAGAAAAGCAGTTGGGTGACTTTAGGCCAGGCAGTCTCTTTCAGCCCTAGAAAACTGCTGAAAACCTGCCAAGAAATCTGCAAGGCAGATGCATAGAGTCAGAACTGATTTGTAGGCAAAATACATACATACATACATACATACATACATACATACATACATACATACATACATACATGCCTTAAAATT
>JANHFT010007383.1:281258-294320 GCA_032467955.1 Pseudoxenodon macrops
TCTTTTTATGTACACTGAGAGCATATGCACCAAAGACAAATTCCTTGTGTGTCCAATCACACTTGGCCAATAAAGAACTCTATTCTATCTATTCTATCCACCTAACACCTGATTATCAGCTACGTTCATACAAGGCACTCATCCCCAAATAACCTAGTCTCAGATTTGATTAGTTTAGCATTCTGTTCAAATTCAACCTCCAAATAGCCCAGCCAGATTCCATGGATGTAGATTCTAGGGGCCAATGCCTCTCATCAGTTTGGGGCCAATTACACCTTACTGACTTACTCAGCCTGATGTCTTCAAGAACTCCAATAAAGTCCATACACATAGTTGATCTTTGGAGAGATATGTTTCCTGCAGAACCATTCACTATATGATTGAACACATAGGGCCTTGTGAGGTTTCCACCACTGGCCCTGTGGAAATGTTGATACTGGAAATGTGGGTCGATGTGCAAGAGTTTTATGCACGCTGTATCTGGGCTTGCCAGTTGGCTCATATCTTTCAACTGAAAAGATGAAGAACAAGAAGAACAATACCTCTTGGTCCTTTTGAAAATATTCACTTTTGTGTCCTTAGGCATGCATGTAAAATGATCTAGTGGTCACAGAGTCTTGTGATCAAGCAGCCACCCCAACTAAAAACCTCATGGTTCATCGTAAGCAGGACTGGAGTTGCTGGCCAGGGTAGGGGGGGATGAAACAGAATACACTGCATTAATGTCAGGACTAACTAATTTATATGGCTATTTGCGGGACAGATCAGGAAAGTAAAGAGTTTAGGAGGTTGCAGACCCATTACTGTCACCCAACCTTCTTCAGGCAGGTCCTCGATAGGCCCTGTTTTGTTCCCAATATTTTCTGCCATTATTGGGGAAAACCTCTGGCAACATGCAAGTGATGTTCTGTTAGATACACCTTTGAGGTGGAACAGGTCTTCTGCTTCGTCTGGCTCATCATTCACTATTCTGGCCGGTATAGAATTGTTTTCTAGGAGTCAATGCAAACATTGTTGGGAAAAGAAGACCGACTGTAGATTTTTCAAAATAACCACATTGCTGGAAATATATGCAGGGATCACAGAGATACCTTAGTTTATCTCTATTTTGCTTTACAGAGACACATCCCTGAATACACAGGCTGGCCATGTAACAGTGTGGTTCCAAGTGAAACTTTAGGGGACTGTTTAAAAAACGTACCTGACTATTCCTGGGCTATTAACTGCCTTGGCCTTCTTCTATATACTTTGAGTTAGTATTTGTAAATGAGGCAACTTTAATATTAAGAGTGTCAGTGGCTAGAATTACATAGCATACTAAGCACTTATTTTAATCACTTTTACTTGAATAAGCCGTGGATATTCTACTAAACCATAATCCTTGGTTAGTGGTTGAGTTCACACACTACATCGAAGCCAGACAAATAAACCACTTTAGGGCATTATGCAAAGAGCAATTTTTATAATAGTTAGATGAATTATAATAAACATATGTTATGTTCAGCTCCTGGAATTATGGGGAAACATCAAGCTACACAATGTTGATCTGCATAAATATTCTGTCGGGGTTTCTTCAATTTAGCATTTTCCAGTTGTGTTACAATGGCATATTTCTGAAGTCCGAGACTGCACATCTGGGATTTGCCATTTCAACACAATCCAAAACGCATGAAGTTGGGGAAGACTAAAATAATTTAGAAAGGCTTTCTTATACATTCAGGCTATTTCTCTCATGCTTACCCTGGTCTGAGTGTGTGATATGTTCCAGAAGGAAACTTACATTACTAGAACCTTCAGGGATAGTATCATGAAACAGAAAGTCTCGCTGTTTCTACTGCAAGAACCATTTCATAACACTGAGGTTTAGTTCAGTTGGAAATCCTTTCCAAATAGGAAGTGGTGGTGGAAGAAACTGTATCACTTGAGAAATCCAAAACCAGACAAAGCAGCAGAGCCAAGTCTGTTGCAAAGCACACATTTGTTTGGTCATATGATAGAGATTGGCTCAAGATCTCTACAGCATTTCCCCTTATCTTCTGCTTCTCTGTTTCTGTTTATATTGGATCCTTGTCTAGACTACTTTCAGAAAAAGAAGAAACCACTAATGCGGGGGTTTGCTATAACAACAAAGTGGATAAAGCTGCTGGACCTATTGTATGGATTTTGAAATGTGCTTTTAACATTCAAGGGAATAGCCAAGCCCAGATTAGGACATAATTATTTTGTACAAAATGAACCAAAGAGCAAAACACATTACACCAGATACTAGACAAAATACAATTTTATGGAAAATTGGATTTATATCTGCTTAGGCAATAATGTTTGGCAAAAGTCTTGCTTCCATGCCTGGCATAGAATGTATACCTTTACACTGAAATGAGAAAATTAAGTTTAAACATAGGACTCTTTTGCACATTGTAAGTGCTCAAATGTTATCTGATTGTTCTGTAGCGTCATATATTCTTGCTTGTTCTTTTGATATGACCCAGACATGGTCCTGAGACGGTACACTTGAGGGGTCAAAGGCAAATTTGCCCGTGAATGTATTCCAATAACAAAATCCACAACTGGTGTTTTGTCCTGGGAGTCATTGATCAAAGAGGATCTGTCATTAAAAAGGTTCTCATTTGCTTTGTTTGTGATCTCTTTCTTGAGCCTCAGCCATTGAGATGCAGGATCCTGAGGAACCTTGGTGAGCTTCAGAGGATGAGCTCTTAAATTGTGTGATGGAAATCTAACAGCAGAAAAGTGTTTGGTTGCCTCTTCATAGGAAGGAGGCCTTCTAGGTTTGTTTTGATCTACAAGTCGAAACATTTCAACTGCCGACATAAAACGGGATCTCAGTGGACAGCCTGAGGGTTCTGGACTGGAAACAGCCTCCTGAGTTACTTGAGCAATTTGACAGGAAAGTGGTCTTTCTTTTCTGGAGCCCTTTTTAAAACTACCTTTTTGAAAGCCTTGACTTTCCGTTTTGGCCAGCAGCTTCTTACGAGTTGCCACAGAAAATGACATGGAGTGCTTCTTGAGCTCTGAGACAGCTCTGTCACTTCCATTTGAAATTTTGGCAGAGAAGGACTGTGGCCGTGTTAAGACATTGTTCTTGAAGATGGCAGGTGACGAGAGGGGTGAACTAGTGAATACAGAAGAGTCCGAGATAGAGGAAGCACTGTCTAGTGAACTGGAAGAAGATGTGCTGAGTAAGGAATCACTTGATAATTCTGCAGGGAAGTTGGCTTTGATTCTGAGATCTGATGGCTTTTTGTTCCTGTAGTGACAGGAAGGATGGGATTCTTCAACTGTCTGCATTCCTATTCTCAGCTCTCTATCCTTCAGTCCCAACTCCTTCTGCACAATAAAATTATCCTCACTTTTGGAAAGTTTTGGAAGTTTCACACAGCTTTTCCTGCAATTCTTGGAAGACTGCAAGTCTGGTTCTGAGGACCTCCTCTCAAGTTTCTTCATCGTTGTTTTAAAACGAGCCAGGGACAAGGCAGAAGGGATCTGGGTTCGCGGATGTTTGGGGTACAATTCTGTACTGCTTGGTCTGCTAGTGCGGGATAAGCCCCTGGGTTGAAGGTCACTGAGGCTGCATTCCCCTTCAAGGTCTGTGCTGTCATAAGCAGAATCACGATGCTGGTTTGGTGATGATGTTCCTGGAGGAAGGAAAAGAAAGGTTGAGACTAATGTTGGACAGAATCAGCCATATAAATAAGCCAGTCTCTACTAACTGCTATAAAGTATATGTACATCACTAGCAATTGAGGAATAAAGCCTTCCTGCCCAACATAGTAAAAAGAATTAATTTTTTAAGGGTACAAAATATAGGCAAGGGATCAAGTTACATAGAAATAGTAAAACTTAAATGAACAGTCCCTGAAAAGAAAAAATTATAAAAAAGAGAAACAAAAAAAGAACCATTTTTATATTAAACTTAGAAATAGTCACTAGTTTATCAAAAATATCATATAATGCTATATTATAATTCGATATCCACAAATTGGGCCCAGTCTCTCTTCCTAAAACTTTGCATATATTATTTCTGTTTCTCTACCTTGGATTGAAAGGAAACTTAATGGTAGGTGACTGTCTTCTGAAACTCTAAGATACACTGTGGTTAACATTTAGAAATAGTCTAAAAAAAGAAAAGAAGTAGTCTACTGTTGTTACTGGTTGGTTATTTTTTGCCACTTCCTTAGCAACTAGAATCAAACACTGTTAAACAGTACTTTCAATGAAATCTAAGCATATTCAGAGAAAAATGATTAGCCAGACTCTGTTTTAAATATACACTTTAAAGACATGGAAAAACAAGGGTACCTGTCATATCCAGGGAATTATCAGTATTCCTAGACAACAGTGAGTAGATTTCTTCTCCAAATATATCCGAACAATTATTAATGAGGAATTCCACCAGTGCCTTCACCTATGCAAGCCAAACAAAGAATGTAAAACAGAGATTAACTTAGAGTCATTTCAACATTATTAGTGGAATCTACATATTAAGAACTATATATTAAGAATATTTTGATAGGAAATCCACATGTAAATTCCAGCCTTGAAGAGTACAAGCAGAAAAACAACATACAAAATTCTTGTCTTTTAAATCCTTGCTTTCCAGTAAGAATAAAATACTTCTGAGATAGCCCTCCATTGTTTGTTTGTTTATGTGGGCCTGTTAACCTTTTTATTTGAACCTATGGAAGCTCATCTTCCATGGGAATAACTTTGCAATTGTGTTGCTGTGGCTTTAGCTGGTTGCATATTTCCCAAAGCTTATGCCCTGATGCTAGAACTAACTTCTTCCACCGAACCACAATGGCAAGACTTTTAATGATCACATGTTTTAAAAATCAACCAAGAAAGCTCTATTTTCCAGTCAAGAAGACCTGAAGTCTGTACTTAAAATGTTGGAGAGTTTCTCAACCAGCTATTGAAGATAATTATAAATTACCTATGAGCTCTTAGTTCAGGATGGGGAACTTTTGCTTTGAGTTTGTAGAGTTATATTTCCTTGGCAACGATTTGCATTTTGGGTAAGCAGGCTTGAAGCCAACAGTGGACGTAATCTGGACCACCCTCTTTTTTCCCATAAGAACCTTTACTTTCTCTTATTCTCCTCCTCCAGTCTTGTACAACATAAGGTTGTATGAAGATCCTGAACACAATTTGACTCTAGAGAGATACCCCAATTCCATTTGTTGGAGTGGTTGCCTTTGAGATACTACCTTTGACCCAGAGAAAGCCTTAATCCTTGTAGCTAAAAAGCCCAGAGGCAGGGTACTTTTCTGTAGCCATCCATGTGGCTTCTATGAAAATGTCTACTTCAAATGGAGACGCACTTTGCTGCCTAAAAATGGGACACAACTTCTTAATACCACATTAGAGAGGTACTTTATTGAAGGATGAATCAGATAAGTGCCCCAATAAGGCTTTCCATAATTCTAGTGTGTGGGAGCTGAATTAATTAGGATATTGCAATGCGGCCTACAGCATGGGTACCTAATCTTGGCAACGTTCAGATGTATGCACTCCAACTCCCAGAATTCTGGCTGGGAAATTCGGGGAGTTGAAGTCCACATGTCTTAAAGTTGCCAAGATTGGGAACCTCAGGTCTACAGGATAGGGCCACTATTTCAAGTATGAAACTACTTCACTGTGAGTCAGGTAAATGCCAAAGGGATTCATTGCCAGGCATGTTATACTGACTGGTTTCCTTGTAGCTAGAGAAAAAACAGTCAAAGATAAAAGACAATGTGGAACAGGTGGAAAGAAAGCCAAAGTACCTTATCAGTTAGTTCTTTCTGGATTTCAAGTGGCAGGCTTTTGTCCCAATTTGGACTCAACATGTTTGGTCCAAAACAGATGGCGAGGTTGCTGGAATCCATTTTGTTGACATTGGAGTGTTTGCTGATGTGGTGAAGAAGAGAAAGCAAGTGCTTGAGCAAATGAAGATTCGGCTGTGGCAATTTGCTTGCAATCCTGCAAAAATGAACATAAGGGGGGAAAAAAGTCATCCTCAGATTGCAGCTTCTGGTTTTTTTATTTTTTAAGTTACATTTTGCATTCAGTTATATGAGTAACACTTCCTCTAAAATGTGGAAGTGTTGATTTAAAGTGGTTACCCAAAATTCCCATTCAAAAGTCCCAGGCAGTGAATTCATTGTGAGTTTCTCTGTGCGGGAGATGGGCAGTTCCAAAATGCTAACTAGCTAGCTAGTAGCCTGATAGCTTGATAGATAGATAGATGCAGGTAGACATAAATGCCTGAATAGACACCAACAGAAATTGTTCTGTCTCTTGGAAAATTATGGGATGAAATGCTCTTAAATTTATAATTAAACATGTACAGTATATGTATAATATGCACATGTGCTTTTTTCCATTATGTGATATTCATCAGCTGGAGATATTACAAAATATTCCTTGTTTAGGTACACAATTGGCAATTTAGTTGTTTAAGCAAAGCAGTTGCTAAGTTAAACCATGACTCTGCTTGTGATCTTACTTTAAACTTTCTTTTGCTTTACAGAATTGTGAAAGTCGTAAATATGAGGACTGGCTGCAAAGTTAAATTTTGATTACCATTGTAACTGCAAACAATCACTGAAAGAGGCTATCAGTATTCATTGGTTTGCTTCATGGGACTCTCTCTCTCTCGCTCTCCGTTTGTGTGTGTGTGTGTGTGTAGGGATGTATGCATAGCCAGAGTTAAGCACATTTTATTCCTTGCATTCTATTCTGGTGTAGTTTCAAATTTGAAATGAATAGAATGCATTGTGTTGTCATGAAATCAGTCAGATTTGATTATGGGATAATATTACTGCTCTCCCCCACTCATGTTCTCCCAGCTTTTTAAAATGGAAGGAAGGGAAAAAATGCCATTATTGCAAAACCCATTTAGGTTTTTACTTTCCCCATTGCTAGTGTTTACAGTGAGGATTACAGTGTTTGCCCATTATGAGTAATTCTCCAGCTTTCAATAAAGATGAATAAAAAATATGGAAAATAAAAGATATGGAAACCCACACATGTCTAGTCACAAGAAGGCATCTGAAATTGGAACAAAACACAAACCTAACCACATTTTGGGGGAAGAAATTCTATTGAATTCAATGGGAATGACAGGTAGTAAAAATTGCAGGAAATCCTTGGGTAGGCTGCACTATTAGCCAGGCTTACTCGACAGCAAGACCCATTAAAAATTAGTGTCATTTTAAGCAGGCATAGCGTTTCACTTCAATATAGCCTTTTCATTTCAGAATAGATAGGAGATGTTGTAAAACTTTAACCTGAAGTCCATAGTCTTAGATATCATTTTCTCTGGCATCAATCAAATTTTCCAGATAAAACTTTGCTTCATTAATGAGATTTTAGGGAGGAGGACAGAATGTGGAAAGGAACTGATTATGTTATTTCCCATTCATAATTCTCTTTCATAGTTTTTTGTTGCATGAGTGGGATTAAAAAGGGAATCATGTAACACTTTTTTATTCCCACCCCAAGTTTTTTATTTTACTTTACAATATATCCATATCAATGCATGAACACAATGCGTGTGGCACCTGGGTATCATACATTTTAGTACCAATAAAAATAGTGCTATTAATCATATTCATTACATTCCTCAAGTTTATGTCGTTCTAATGTTAATACACATATTTGTATTAAATTATAGACTTTCATCATTTAATTATTCAATGTTTCAATACATTATTCCAATGCCAATAACAATATTGTTTAAAGATACATAATAATACCACCATTCAATTTCTAATCTTCCCTCTTATTATTACTTTTGTTTTATTGTATAAAAATGTGTATCTCTCTTATTTCTATCCCTATTCTAACTTTTAATCATGCCACCATTATATTCAAAAACAAGTCCTTTCTATCCATCATCTCTTGCCCGCTTTAAAGCTTTAATTGTTTGTTTTTTTAACTTGCCTCCCATATTCCTCTTTTGGATCTTTATCCATATCTACATATACATTTTAATACAAATAAACGCTTTTCGATTTCTTGAGGTTAGAGCCATCTGTCTGGAAGCATCCAAGTAAGGATGTCAGAATCCGTGTCTATTTGCATTGCTTATTACAGAACAACAAAAAGCCACTCTTGCAGAGAAGTCTACTTACTCTTTCATGGCTTCAGTTTTCTCTTGATGATTTATTTTTTCTAATGCTGTCATCCACTCATCATAAAGCTCAGTCAGCAATAATTTGTGGGGAATGCTTCGGAGAAAATCCTGCAGGAAACAAACCTCAATTAAGCCATGGGAGGCAACTTACAGGCAACATGCATCTTGGAACTCGTTCATAGCACTCTTTCCTGGGAGTGGGTATCCCAAAGTCAGAGACAGATCATAAAAACAACAGCTCTGTCTCCTACTATTTTCTATCAGGAGGCTAAATACATAAGATGCAACAATAGCAGAATTTATTTCCTAAGTTCACTGGTTTTAGGAATATCTCTTCCTAATACTTAAGAAACTGGGATCTACAGTAAGAAACCAAATTAGTAGATGTATACCTTAATGATCACAGCTAGCAGATAAACAGACTTTTTTTCTAAGGCAATGTTGTCTCCAGCATTTAATTCCTTTCTCAGCTCCTTGCGTGCCTTCTCATTGGCAGTTTTTCGAAATATCCCTTCAGCGAATGGTCCTTTTTGGAAGAGTATTGTAAGGATATCCTACAATGTGAACAGGAATAAAAAGAATGTCACATGTATTAAGATCCAGACCAGGAACTGAACGCCATCATTATCCTATGCTCACTTTTTCAGCAGCATGCATTTGGCAGGACAACATTCATATACATTGCGATATTGACTTCCTGGGTTGGGTTACAATGCAACTCTTCCCTGTTCTTCCTGAATTATTTTTTTGCTCCCTGTATTATTTTCCCTAGCCTTTAGGCTGTTTCCTTTTCAGCTATCCCACACTTAAGTAGAAATTCCTTTCCCCCTGCAGAAGGCAGGATTCTTGACCCAATATTATGAAACTGCAATAATACACCATACAACTCTTGATTCTGTTTCGCCTTAGAGAAGAGTTTGCTTGGCATAGATTGGAATTATTTTAAAGAACGTTTAATTGTAATTTAACTATTCATACATAATGGGTACAATACCCTACTGCTTATTTACCTGTATAGATTTGGGCAGTGTATCTTCAGCACCGTAAACAAGCGATAGAGGAAGATCAAACAAAGGTGGTTTCAACACAGATTCTAGATGCCCCTGACTTTCCGATTCATAGGTAGATCGTCTGAACATAAATGGCAAAGATATCACATTCTTTCTTTTCCTGTGACGATCTGTTGGAAGAACAAAAGGAATAGGAATAATGTGCAATGAATGAGTGACATCAGCACTAGATACATGAATATAGGATTATAGAATTATATGAATCAGCTATTTTCAATAAAATGATTTTCAGATGCTTTAGGCCAGGGCTGGTAAATTCACGGCCTGCAGGACGGATGTGTCACATGCTGGCCAAACCCATACCCAGTTTAGTGAAGGGGAAAAAAGTTACAATATGTCATGTGATGCCGCTGTGACAACGCGAGTTTGACACCCCTGCTTTAGACTATAACTCTTGATTAATTGCCACACTGGCTAGGCATGGATTGAGGCTATTGATCTTTGTAGTCTATTACAGATAGGGAATAGTTACTATAGTTATACTGATAGTCCTCAATGTATGACCACAATTGAGACCAAAATTTCTGTTGCTAAGTGAAACATTTGTTAACTGAGTTTTGACCCATTTTATGACTTTTCTCATCACACTTGGTAAGTAAATCACTGCAGGTATTAACTTAGTCACACGGTTGTTAAGTGAATCTGACTTCCTCATTGACTTTGCTTATCTGAAGTTTACAAAAGGTGATCACATGACCCTGGAACACTGCAACCATCATAAATATGAGTCAGTGGCGAAGCATCTGAATTTTCATCACCTGACCATGGGGATGCTGCAATGGTTATAAGTATGAAAGTTTTAAGTCACTTTTTTCAGTGCTGTTGTAACTTTGAACGGCCACTGAGCTGTTGTAAGTCAAGGACTACCTGTACTCCTTATCAGCATTCAGCAATGCTAGAAGGAACAATCATATCAATTCAATCTAAACAAATGCAGTTTGTAAAACTTAATTAGTAGCAAAAGAACCAGCTGTTCTGGGTATCAGAGGTAAAAACTGGTTTCTTGTCAAAAGCGATTGAGAACATTGAAGGTGGTAAATATATCACTTTTGAACTGATCACAAACCTACCTAGCTTATTTAAAATGGCACTTAATTCTGTTCTACTATCAAACCAGCTGTAAACTCTGTACTTCCTACTTTTTTCTTGCTGGAATCATGCAGTCTGTATCAGAGGTGGGTTCCTACCGGTTCGGACTGGTTCTACCGAGTAGGTAGTAAGCTTCTGGTGACATCACAGAGCCGGTTCTGGTCTGTGGACGCTGCCATCTTTTTTTGGGGGGTGGTGGTGAGAGATTTTTTTTGGGAATTTTTTCCGAGTTTTTTTCTTCTGCGCATGCACAGAAGCCAAGTTTCCAGCACTGCGTATGCATCACCATCTTGTTTTCGGCCTTTTTTGAGGGGGAAATTTTTTGGAATTTTTTCTACTGCGCATGCGCGTGCCCATGCAGCGCGCCCACACAGTGTGCCCACGTGGCACGGCAGCAAACCGGCAGCAAGGTAAGTTAGAACCCACCCCTGGTCTGTATTAGGTGCATATTTAAATTCTATCCACAAACCCTTTCTTAAGGAAATCAACCTATGTTTCAACTGTTAGTGGTGGCAATGTATGTAGTTAACCTGCCATCCTATGGTTTGTCCTAGAACAGCCAATCGATCAACCAGATTGTTTATAGCTCTAGACATTTTAGGCATATATATATTGCCACCAGGGGGCAATTTAGAGTTATAAGTTATGATTTAAACCTGAGGACCCACCAACCTGTGGCTACTGCATAAAAATGTGGCCATTCTCAGTGCCAGAAAAGAGTAATCCACTATCCATTCCCTTGAACAAAAGAGACCTTGGGTCTCATTCTGTCACTTCCTGCACCATCCAGAACAAAGTTCAAGGTACATTGGGTTCAGCACAATCCCACTGTTCATGTATAAGAAGGGTTGCACACGTACCAGTCAGCTGACATGGCTCATCTTCATTATCACATGTCATGAAGAAGTGACGTTTTTTGAGATCCTCCTAAAGTTTAACAAGTCAGTAAAAATGATCAATCCATCATGCAGCATAGAGTCATATAAAGCTGCAATGCATCACGTTGCTCAGTTCCTCAAAACAAAGCGACAAAACCCACACTCTCTTGTTTCAGGAAAGGATGCATTCAATTGCAACACTGAATTGCACTCAGACAAACATTAAACAGAAGCAAAAATGAATATGAAAACTCCACAGCTATCCTGTTTACTTTGGTTAAAGGAATCCTTAGTGAGCTATGCAAATAATATACAATAGAATAGAATAGAATAGAATTCTTTATTGGCCAAGTGTGAGTGGACACACAAGGAATTTGTCTTTGGTGCATGTGCTCTCAGTGTTCTCAAATAAATAAATCTGCATGTTTGTTGCATCCGTACACACAGGTGCAAAGTCAAGAGCTGCCTGACTTGAATACTGAAGATGTGTTGGCAGGACCAGCCTTACTATTAAAATGAGTGAAGTGGTTACCTGAGGAAGATTTTATGTTAAATTAATTTAATATATTTTCAACTACACTATTTTTATTGCTAGTATGGAAGGAAGGCATGACGGGGTTAGAAAGGCATTACCAAAATGTGGCGGGCCTACACTCATGGTAGGGCTTCCGAGATTGTGTTCCTTTAATTCAATCCAGAAAGAGCTGCTATCAACACAGTATTTCTGCATAAACATTTGGCTTAGGCCAGAGGCTGCAGGATAGAGCAGAAATTGGCTACAAGCCTTCTCTGATAATCCAGATCTACCTCCACCACAAAGCAAAGCATTGGCTGTCTTCCAGTTGAAATGCCAATCATGAAATAATATAATGGATTTAGAATTTAAAAATATATCTATGCATATCTATTCCTAAAGGAAATGACATCCTGACTTACCAGGGTCACTATTGCTTTAATTCTGACACTTTTAATTGAAATATAGCTAAAATATATAATTGAAACCAGAATGTGGTTCACTTTTGGAAAGGAAACAACTTTTCCTAACAGCATGTATAAAGTAGCAAGTAAACATTGAGGAATATTTATTGTGCTATGACTTCCACATGTTCAACTAAACATATTAGAGAACTCTCCTAGAAAAATCCAGTGGCACGTCCATTTTAATGAATGAGAGTAAAAACTAAATTATGCCATTGTAGTTGGCAAAGAAGAGAAGCAAGCTTGAATTATTTCATGGGAAAAGCTTAATTTCTCTGATTCATGAGAGGTCAGTCTTCCTAGAACTCATGGGTATTGTGCTACCGAAAACAAGCTATTAAGAAATTTGAACAAATTCAATTGCTGATTGCCAATCCTAGCAAACGGGGAAAAAAGGAAATAAATAAATGTGGTTAGCAAAGTCTGCACAACATGTTCTCTTACTGGCCACATTACTTAATTATTTCCACAAACACTAAGTATTGGCAGTTCAAAGACCATTAGGCAAAATTTATGGAGCAGGTAAGAAAAGCCACATTAAAAAAAAAACCTTTAAAATTCCTGATAACACTGAAATGCATTCTGAACTCAACAGCAAAGGGAATATTTGCAGATTACGTTCAATGGAATTGGCCAAAACGTGTTTCCCTTAATTTATATATTTACAAATCTAAAGCCCAAGTGTGAATCATTTTAAAATTTAAAAGAAATGGAATGGTATTTTAGAGGAGGGGCATACAAAGGACCAACTTGCATTAGCATTATAATGCAAGATAAAGGACTAAATCCCAACTATCCCTAGTCCCTATGGTAGTATACCAAACATGATTGCCCCAGGGGTGAAATCTAAAAATTGTCCCTACCGGTTCTGTGGGTGTGGCTTATTTTGTGGGCGTGGCTTGGAGGTCAG
>JANHFT010007383.1:316339-334271 GCA_032467955.1 Pseudoxenodon macrops
TCTTTCTTTCTTTCTTTCTCTCTCTGTCTCTCTCCCCCCCCTCTCTCTCTCACACACACAAACACCTGGTCTGGGCACATAGACAGAGCCCGTCTAAAATCAAGGTTTTTGGAATCGGGGATGGAAGCCTGCCGCTAGGCCATGCTTGCACTTCACTCGCCCCGTTTTCCACATTCGTTACAGCGTTTGCACTGCATCGGGTGAACGTCTCCTGTTCTACCCACTTGCAGTGATTTGGGCACAAGATCGCAGTTCCCACTGCAAGGATCGTGGAGGAAAGAGCTTTTAGAGAGGATTACATTTAATATAAAATGGACAAGCTTTGAGACATTTTGAAAATATCATACAGTAATAAATCCATCTCAGGAAACCTTACCAGGGGATACCATGGTGATAAAATGTGGTTATTGTAAACCTAGACTGACCTTATGGGCACATGTACGAAGGAGGATGGATTCCAGTATATGCTTGTACATCCAAATTTAGTCCAGCAAGGCTAATTTATTAGATTACATTTCTAGCCTTACTTTAATTTGGCAAAAAAGAAGTAAAGCACTAAAGAAGAGGAGAGGCTCTCTCAGGTTTATGGGAAAAGAAACAAAACATATAGGACATATATTTACAGGCATATCTGTATCAATAAATTGAAGCCATGTTTAATTACAGTCATCTGTAGCTGATCTACTCTATCAATTCTGCAAACCATTGAGTAATTGGAACCATGTGTTTGTCTTTCTATTGCTAAACAGGAAAGGGGGGGGGGTTGGCCACAAATCTATTTTCTTTGTGCAGATGTCAACTCCCCTGTAATAGAGATAAACTTCAAAGGGCATATTAAATTGTTTCTAAATTTTCATCAATCATGTTTTGCACGAAAGGACCTTGTTTTTTTTACAGGAACTGGGTTGTACAAGTTGTCTCTGGACAATAAAATAGTAATGTTAATCCATTCATGTCTAATAGTCAGCCAGAGAGGTAACTGCCTGTTCCAGAAAAGTCAAGGAAAATAGTATAATTACAATGGGTGCTATAGTAAATTGAAGTTTTTCTTAAAAAAAAAAAAAAGGGCTATGTGCAAATAGTTTCTCAAAATTATGCATTCTGTGGAAATAAAGAAATGGGGGAGGAAATAGCCTTTTGGGTGGGGGAAAGGCAGCTCTCATAATCTCTTTCTTTTTTCTTTTTATTCATTCTTTTATTTGTTAAATTTATTTGCTGCCTGTCTCGCCATGAGGCTATTCTCCTTTTTTAATTCACATGCATGTCTAAAACTGTTGTTCACATAGAAACCCTTTTGTTGACAAAGCTGACGGCTACAGTTTATCTTGTTAACTATTCAAGGTTTGTTTTCAAAAAACTCATCTCTTCAGCCAGTGTAATAATAAATAGAACAGCCATCTAAACCAGCTGTAACAGAAATTTCTTCCCTCAAATTCCTATATACAGGTAGTCCTCGACTTATGACCACAACTGAGCCCCAAATTTCTGTTGCTAAGTGAGACATTTTTCAGTGAGTTTCTCCCTTTTTACGACCTTTCTTACCACAGCTGTTAAGTGAATCATTGCAGTTGTTAAATTGACAAAATGGTTGTTAAGTGAACTTGGCTTCCCCATTGACTTTGCTTGTCAGAAGGTCACAAAAGGTGATCACGTGACCCCCAGTCAGTTGCCAAGCCTATGAATTTTGATCATGTGACCATGAGAATACTGCAACAGTTGTAAGTGTAAAAAAGTCACTTTTTTCAGTGCCGTTTTAACTTCAAACAGTCACTAAATGAAATTTTGTAAGTTGAGGACTACTTGCATTCATTTTCATTTTAAATATTCCCCAGAATTATAAATCCTTTCCCCAGAGGTGGGTTCTAAATCCTCTTACTGCCGGTTCGCTCAGGGGTGCACTGCGGCTGTGCACGCTTTAAAAAAGCTTTTGTGCGCATGTGCAAAATCCAAGATGGCAGCACTGTAGAACCGCCATCAGGGGCATGGCTAGCCCAGGTTGCTAACGGTTCTACTGAACCAGGCTGGTAAGTTACTAACGGTTCTGTAGAACCGGACTAAACCGTTAGGAACCCACCTCTAGCTTTCCTCCAACATATAGGGAAATTTTATATACTCTGCATCAAGAAGATATTTCAGATGGCAAATTCTAGGGACAGAACAAGCAGCCCCCCCCAAGCGTCCCTCAGAGTTCCTCATGAAGTAAACATACCCCTCGGATGTGATAGAGGACACTATTCAATTATTAATGTTGCAATAACACTCAACTTTAGTCTGCCTCAGCATTCAGCAGGGAGAGGGGATGATTGCGATATAATCTTTTACATTAAGGGGCAATGACCTGGACACAACTTCTAAATTGGCACACTCAGCAGATCTCTAGCAAACTTTCTCTCTTTGAGACATGAAGGGTTAGATGACCTGTTTCTGATGGAAAATTATGGAGTATTATAAAAGTCAATCAAATTATTAAGTGCCTATTTGGCTGGAGAGTTACACAACTCTCACCGTTGGGAAGCTTACTTATCAAGATCTCTAACTGTGATACCTATATAGCAGTTTATATATACACCATATTTTTTTGGAGTATAAGACACACTTTTCCCCCCTTAAAAGAGGTTGAAAATTTAGGTACGTCTTAGATTCCGAATGTAACTTTTTCAAAGGGTTTCCCCCCCAGCCCTAATGAGGTGCTAGCAAGTGAAGCGATCTTTACAGGCTTTTTTCATTGCTATTCCCTCGGAAAAAGCTTTTTTTCTTCCCAGCTTTGCAGGCTTTTTTCATTACATCTCTCTATCAGCTGTGCTTTAGAAGCTTTTTTCCCCAGCCCTAACCAGGGGATAAATAATGTGCTGAAGCTGACCAGATAAGGACGCTAGCCAGATAAATACCTGGTAGGCAGATTTCCCCCCCTATTTTCCTCCCCAAAAACTAAGGTGCGTCTTATACTCTGGTGCGTCTTATACTCCAAAAAATACGGTATATATATTCTTTGAATGTGACTTTAGCTTATAAATATCTCCTTTTTGGGGAGGGAGGTCTTGATTGTTGATTGTTGCCTTTCCACCATCTCTTACTGTGTGTGGCATTTTCAGGGTTAAGCTGACTTGGGGGGGGGCGGGGTTGAGGATCATTGAGTTGAGAGTACTGGGCTTCCTGTTTGGAATCTTTGTTTTAGGGTCTCTGGTTGCTAGACTCACTTGGAATTAGCATCCCAATCCAGTGTGTGTCTATAGCTTGTGCTATTTGCCCAATCAAACTGACTTGTTTCACTTATCTGGCCCTCCAAGAAGAAGTAGGAGAGAAATAGTAGCTGAGAAAACAAAATTCTCCCTTAGAAAAGTCTTCCAAGGCCTAGCAAGAGACATGGCCCCTCCCAAATAGTGACTAGAGGAAACCCTGCTTCTCCTTGTCAATTGTCAACCTTCTAAGGTAGGCCAGGTCAAGAAACAGATTCCACAGGAATTTCAGGAATGCTGCTTACTTGCTGTAGCAGAATTGTACAGATAATCCTTGATTTACAGCAGTTCATTTAGTGACTGTTCGAAGTTACAATGGCACTGAAAAAAGTGACTTATGACCGTTTTCCCACTTGCAACTTTTGCAGCATCCCCGTGGTCAAAATTCAGATGCTTGGCAACTGACTCATATTTATGACAATTGCAGTGCCCCAGGGGTCATGACCTAATGACAAGCAAAGTCAATGGAGGAGCCAGATTCACTTAATAACTGCAGTGATTCACTTAGCAATTGTGGCAAGAAAAATGGTAAAATGAGGGGAAATTATTTTAACAACTTGCTTAGCAACATAAATTTTGGGCTCAATTGTGGTCATAAAAATCAAGGACTATCTGTAATTATAACAGGATGTTGAAAGTCAGTCAGAGTTTCTCCCTGTCTCATTTTGTAGCAGAAAAATCCAGAGTGAGGTTATTTTGAATTTTTTTCTCATGCCTGCTTCAATATCTAGACAGGCTAATCTTTTGTGAAAGTTCACTCTTTGAGGGTTATTTATGTCTGTCTGTCTGTCTGTCTGTCTGTCTGTCTGTCTCTGTCCGTCCGTCCGTCCGTCCATCCATCAATCCATCCGACTTCTATAGCCATCCATGTCAGCAAACAATTCTGATACAAATTTCTTTATATCATTGGAGAAGGAGCTATGCCTGTGCTCTCCTGATGCAAGGGCTCACAGGATACTATGAGGAAAAGCATTGTTTTGCATTCACAAATCTAAAACTCTGATGGAGTTTGTATTCACACACTGAGGTGATTTTTGGCTCAGTTAGCATGACTGTATACTAATAGAATTCCAATGAGATTTGACTGGATTAATGGTTGACCTGGTTAAATCTGTTGTGAGAATAGGCCTATAGTATTATAACATGAATAGACTTGTCTAAACATTTAGAAGCTACAGAAAAACAGAGAGAGAGCTTTATGTATTCCAGAAAAAGCCTAAACAGGGCTAGATGCTAGTGCCAATAAAAATTCAAGAAAGTTTTTTTTTTTAAAAAGAATTAAGATGGAGTGGGAGAGAGGGAGCGAGATTAGAGAGAGGGAGAGAGCGGAGCGAGGGAAGGAGTATAGGGAGTAATATTGACTCATTACTACTCATAATACTTAACAGGTCCTCTCATTGCTATGTACTTGGGGCTGAGCCAAAACCAAACTCACCTACACTTTCCTGTTTCAAGTATTGTGTAGGCAGACTTTTTCATTACATTATTAATTGTTAATACTGAAGAACATACAAAAAGTACCAACTTTTGGTACTGTGTGTCTTTAGATTGTGTGTATACAGTACCAAAAGTCCTTAGTTGGGTGATGCCTTTCCTAGGCCTGCTTCAACCATATAACACCCACACTTAACCAAACACATTCAATCCACAATTGTCAGAAGACCACATCTAACTCCAATCACAGGAATAAAACTTTTATTTAACTTCCTTCTATCACCTCTATCTCTGTATTAGATCATTCAGACAACTGGCCCAATGAAGAAGTGCGCTATGACGGCAATGGTTATAAAGATCAGATCTGAGGGAAAAGCACTAAGAGATTACTGTCATTTCATGTACCATTTTCTTCGTTCTACAGAGGCAGAGAATTTTTAATATCTATATTTTTTGTAACCGCAGGCCACTTTTAGAAGATAAATGAATGTTTACAATGTTAATAAATTGAATAATCTTCAGAGAAATATTCAGTGTTGGTATGTTTGCATTTGATATTTCCCCTTCTATTTTTGATTGCAGAGCTCTTGAAATGGACCCTACATCCAAAATGCATGGCAACTATAATAAATAAAAAATAAAAAAAATATTCAAAAGTTTCCATTTTTAGATTTTAAGCAAACATGAAGAGCCTGTTTGGAGAGTCTGTTGCCTGGATTGATGACATCATGGCAAATAAGTTTGAAGGAATGGTTGCAATCATGGCAAATAAGTTTGAAGGAATGGTTGCAATGTAATGAATACCAAATCTGTCAGAATACTACATTTGCTGCTCAAATCCAGTGAGAAATCACACTAACAAAAGACCATATATTGCTCATCTCTGCATCACTGTTGCCTAAACAGGTCTGATAAATGTCATTCACCTCACAACTCTCCTTGTAGAATTAAGCAACATAAAATATTTAAACCAGTAATGCTATATTGCAGCATTTCCCTCATTCTGTCATGCCACTCAGGAAGAATGCTAATGAATGGATAAATCATTGTCAAACCTCATTACTGCCTGGAAAGAATGGGCAAAGTGAATGAAAGATGGTACATTTTTTCCTTGCTCATATTGCTGCCTCTCTGCTTAAAAGGGAGAGAACCAATTTGATATAGTGATTAAAGGCACTAGAAATTGGACTTGTAATTGGGAGAGTTTGAAGCTACATTGTTTTCCTTTCCTTTTCACAAAGCCTTAGTAAAACCCTTCAGTAAGATTAGTAAAGGTTTCAGTCAAAATCCTCTTCTCTTGTTCACCACTTCAAGCTCTTAAACAGTTCTTATTTAAAGATACCCAACTATATAGCCTTCCAAATTCTAGTGAAGCTTCAGAAGTAGGATTCATGCTGGTTGGCAAAAATGCTGCTCCATTTTGGACACATTTGAAAGGTCCCTTAGTTAAGTCAACCCAGAAGATGACTTTTCCTCGATCGTTATAACTCTTCACAGAGTAGTTTGTTAAATTTAACACAATTAGCTAAGATTTGCCTTCTCAAAGTCTTGCAAAGAACACAAATTCATAAAAACTGGAATTAAAATGATCTAATATAGTCTGGAAAGCCAGCCTGATATACAGTTGTAGTTAAGGCTAGAAACCAAGAGACAGTGAGTTCTAGTCTAATGTGGGTGACCTTGGACCAGTCACTTTCTCTCGGCCCTAGAAAGGAAGAAATGGCAAATGACTTGCCAAGAAAACTGCAGGGAATTGCCAGGAATCAATACTGATTCAAAAGAGGAGGGGGGAGAGGAAGAGGGAGACAAAGAGATAGACAGACAGAGACAGACAGACAGAGAGAGCTTTGAAGAAACAGATGAACAAGGAGGAGGAGGAGGTGGTCCAGATGGCTGAAGAAGGAGGGCTAGCAGAGGATTTCTGTTATAAGGAACTCAACCTAAGACTGCTTGGAAACAGAAGTACCATTTAACCTATTATCAAATGTTATTGCCCTGAAACCATAAGATAGAATAGAGTGGAACTTAAAAATGTGTGTGTGCGCGTGTGTCTGTGTGTAAAGAGATAATGTGCAGGTTTAAACCCTGAGTTGGCCATTCCATTTCACAAATGAATCTTAAATTAACAAGTAAAGAGTTAAATCCTTTGTCACAACAGATGCATACAGGACAAACAGTTTATTCATTTCTCCTGGCACTGAAAGACCATGTCCTGTCCAGTCAACCTCATCTGTCTATTTCCACAAGGTATCAATCTTCTTTAATTACCCTGGCTTTGATGCTCATGAAAAAAAGCTTTGAAGAAAAGTGTTGATTTCTAGCCAGTATGTGTCCTTCTAGTTTACTTATTTTGCCAGTTCCAGGCCTCTTTGTATAGCAGAGAAAGTTTGGGTGGGTGGGGGGAAATGAAGAATCAGGAGAGGCTAATTCAATTTGTATTCAAAGTGAGAACAGAGCACAGACATTGTTCTGGGCCTTACAATTCAATATTGTGAAATATTGATGTTTTCCACCCCGCTATGCCCCCCTCTCCCCCAAATGACTCCTAGGGCTGCATATCATCCAGATTTAGATTCTTGCAGCAGCACAACATTCTAAGGCCAAGGTCTCAGAGTGCCAACATCTGTCCGTCCCTCAGAGACTTACTGGATGTACAAACTACTTGACTGCATTGTCCTACCACACTTCCAATGTTCTTCTTAAGTTCTTTCCTGGAGAAGGCAGGATGACTTTGCACAGCTCCCAGTTGGAACATTTACTTCTCTTTCCCCATATCCTTTTCCCCTCTTCATCCTTGCAGCTCTGTCTTTAGGTTGCAAGCAAATCTTACCGGAGTTACTTGTGTCTCAACTCTTGTGATCTCAGCATTGGTGTCTTCCAGCTTCCCACTTGGAGGCAAGGATGATTGATACAGATTAACAGAGTTGTAAGGGACCTTATAGGTCATCTAGTCCAACCCCCGTTCAGCAGGAGACCCTACAACATTTCCAACAAAATGGCAGTCCAACCTCTTCTTGAAAGTCTCAAGTGATGACGCTCCCACAATTTCCGAAGGCAAGCTATTCCATTGGTTGATTGTTCTCACTGTCAGAAAGTTCCTCCTTATTTCTAGATTGAATCTCTCTTTGGTCAGTTTCCATCCATTAATCCTTGTCTGGCCTTCAGGTGCTTTTGGAAAATAGCTTGACCTTTGAAAATAGTGTGATGTAAATGGCTATATTGATTAAGGATACGTTCATGTGCTAGTCCATTTGGTTCATCACAGGAAAGTGTTGCCAAGACTGACTCTGTCTTCTGCAACACATAGACATACTATTATACTGATCAGACAGAAGGTTTTGCCTGTGGCTCTATCTGTTGCCTTGAAGTTGCTGTGGGACTATCAGCACTTTTCCCCAGATCAGTAGCATGACATTGTTAGTATTCTTAAAATTTCCGTTTAGTTTTTAGAAAAGTGAATCTAGATTTGCCTTACATATATGTATCTATTGCAAAAAGGTGGCCACATGCATGTTAGGTTTGAGCTTCACCTACTTTTTGCAAAAAGACTTACCTATGCAAAATAATTTATCAGAGACAGTACATGTCTTTCAATCAATTGGAATAAATATCACTATCTTGGATTATTAGTTGTCTGCATCCACTGATGCAGAACAGAAGAATAGATTATTCCACTGATTTTGTACTCTTGTACTCAATAGACTCTTTGTGATAATATGATCATTGAAGCCTCACCAGTTGGAGACTTCAGATTAGGTATAGTATGAGTGATCTGTGTAAGGAGTACTGTTTACTAGGCCATGGCAAGGCTGGAATTGAATAGGCAAACTAATTGACTCCCCCTTCTATTTACAATTTGATCTCCTCCTACAGCTTGAAAGCATAATAAGACAACACCATTTTCTAGTAAAATGTCTATTCTAACCTTATTATAGTATAATCTGAAATTTGGAATCTCACTTTTCATTCAGCATCAACTCATATTACTTCAGTATTTTCCTACTGTCCGAAATTACGTTTATCACTTTATAACAAGCAGAAAATAGAGGCTACAAACACAGATACAAATATAGATGAAGAACCTGCCAATTGAGAGTAGGGGGTAGTTGCCAGGAGAAATGAGGAGATGGAGAGATTGCAGGTAAAAATAGCTTATTTACTCATTTAGCTTAGCTGACACAGGTTGAGCCCGCTGATCACATCTCTATATTGGAGGATCTCAGGATGCAAAGCATTCTTCAATCTCTTCGGATTAGATTGAATTAGTTGGACTAATTGACAAAGGAGTTTAGGATTTAAGTAGCTGTGCTGGCTCGGTTACAACCATTACTCGACATGTGAGAATTATAGGATAGATCAAAGAGTTTGAGTGACACGTAGACTAATAGGTAACTGGTACAAAACAACGTTCATGAGGTATTTTTAGTACCGATATGAAAATTGGTCTGCCACTGTCTTCTCCCAGGATATTTTGCAATGTCCCTGTCTAACCTACAGTCCTGGGACCCTTTGCAATTCTTCATCCAAGTATTGTACAATATAAGCTTAACTGTGCTTAGTTTCTGAATGCAGACAAAGTGAGGCTTGTACTCGCATCTGCTGTAGTAGAACAGAAGCCATTCATCTGTTGGTTATTGAGTCAATGGCTCAGGAGAAGATAGCAAAATCAACAGCAACAAAAACTTGCATGTTGCTGAGATTAATTTATCCCTTCTTCTCAGTGACCGGGATAAACTTTTATAATGCAGATGCACAGTGAACATCAAAAGAATTGTCCTTAATTCTATTGAATAAATTGCCTACGGAATGAAAATGAGGATGAGATTCATCTTGCCTCAACAATGTCTTTGTGATGCTAGAACCTGGTGTAGTTACTAGAGGGGAGGTATGTAGTTTCCACTTTAGGGAAAGATTATAATGGATGAAACGGAGATCATCTTTCTGCATTGTATTATTCTAAGGGAAACTTTGGAACATGATCAACTGCCATGAGGTGGCCATTTTTTGCCCATGGGGGGGAAAAAGTTATGAAATAACGTTGTATCTTGCCAGCAAAACAAGCCACTCTTCTCCAGAAGAGAATGCCAAGTAGATGTTCCTAGTTTTTATTATCCTTTCCCAATCCTATCAATAAAACTCAAAGCTGCACATGTCAAGGTTGTATGAGTTTACCCTTTCCCCCCCTTGTGTTGTCCTCAATTTCTATGAGGTTGCATATGCAATAAAAAAAATCATACTTTAAAAATAGAAATAGAGGGTTCAAATAACTTAGGATATTTGATAGATAAATATATCCTGTTTGCAACTGAAACAACAGAATCTCAGTAGATTCTCAAAAATGAAAAAAGGGGAATTAATTATCTTTGAGCATGTATTTTTGGCATAAAGATAGGACGTGGTCTTCTTGTTTACAATAAATAACCAATACACAATCAATTTTTTTGTAGTTATTCATAAATGAAATAATTAATTGGGATGGCAAAACAACCCCACTCCAAGTCATCTGGACCATGCAACTAGATTATTATGGGTTGTGGGAGGAGAACCACACATTTTTACTTCAGACACAGAAATGAAATCCTAGAGTGGCCCCACAAAATGAGGGTGCCTCATAGAACTGTGCTTCACTTTTATTTTCCTTCACCATCCACACAGTGTGTGAGTACATATGAAAAAGTGATAGAAAAGATGGACATGGCTGAGTCTCCTCAGGCTATCCGTGGTTACAGCAGCCTGACTGGACCACTATTTTTTTTAAGACTCCAGATCCCAAACTTTGAATGCAAGTACAAGTCAGATGTTCCACCTTTGGTAGTATTATTCCTCACTACACATACTCTTTCCTTGATTCCTCACTGCTCAAACTTTCCATTTTGCCTCACTATTTAATGAAATTTGCTCCTCATTTTTCTACTTTTTTTTGTGGTCAGTTATTTTAATGTTTTCCTCTTATTGGTATTTCCTTTTGTTATCTGATCCTTTTTTTCTTTGAGGAATGTTTTCACTGAAAAAAATTATGCTTTTTAGCCCTCTGGTGGGACTTAGCATAACACAGTGTGAGTCTGTCACTGCAGGTGGTGGATTTGCAGCACTATTAAGGAAAGGAAATTAAAAAAAAAAGCTTAAATTGTCATCTGGGGGAGGAACAGATTAGTGTAGGAGTGGGGAAGATAAATTTCCCCTCTACAAAGTAAACAGTAACGCAATTATATTCTATTTGTTCCTTCTCTACATCTGTACATTGTCTCCTGACTATATTTTTAAAAAGTTCATATTTCTTACCTCTCTTAGTGAAACCTTAACTCATTATCGCCTTCATTTGTAGGAAATCTGCTTTTGTCCCTTCTCTCATTCTTATGTTTATGTTTTTCTCTGTGATGCTTGAAGAACCTGAAGACGCTGCGAACTATGTCCTTCAACACATTCTGTTTCTTCCTGTCAACTTCTGGTGGTTTCAAAACTTCTATTGATTGCTTTTGTAAAGTTATGGTACAATTTCCATATCACACTATAGTTCTCCAGTACTAAATATTTTGTGGTTATATAGCTGTGAAACTCAAACATCTGAAGAGGAAGATAGTTGGTTTTAAAAGGCTGCATGAATTGTGCGGGAGATTGGAGAGAGAGGGGGGAGGGAGAGAATTTTAATCAAATTTACTTGAAAGGTTATTTTTATTTCTGTTTGGAACTTAATCAGGAAAGTGCAATTTAGTTTTCTAATCACTGTATCTTCATAGTTCTGGCTTTTCATGCTGGCTTCATAACTAGAAGAAATACTTAAGTCATTACAGTTTGGCCTCAAGGCCATTGGAATGTGCGTTCTGTATTATACATATATTTTATAATATAGCATATATATAAATTATATGGTATATTTATAATGTCAGTGTTCCAAGTAACACCCCAACCATCTAGTATACAAATGAAACCATTCACTGAGCTATGAAGAATCACCAGTATTACTTTATATCCACCGACTTCATGTAAATGTTTAATAGCCTTAGATTTTATCTGGATGTAGCAATAGATGGATTTAGGTTGAAGATTGGATTAAAATCAAATAAAACCAATATTGATTTGATCAATAATGATATAGGTCAGTGATGGTGTCAGTGTTCCAAATATCATCCCTGAACAAATCAGACTCCAAGGCAAAGCATTCCTCAAAGTTCCAATTTATTAGGAGAGACATGTTGGCACAAACTGTTGAAACCCAAATCTGAAGATTTACAGGTTTCCACCCCTTAGTTGAAAGTTCAAGATCTTGCCCTCACACCCACAAGTCCCTCACATGGTCCAATCTCTCTCTCTGCCATGCTGGCAGGTTCTCCCATCTCGTTCCGGTCTGGTGCGAAGACAAAGGATGACCTTGGCTTACTAGAAAGAATGTTATTATGGCTACTTATCTCCAACTCCGTACTATCCCCCTTCCCATTTTCCCACAACAGAAAAATGCATAGTAGAATAGCTGAAAGTGTGGCAGGCCCAAAATGCTTCTAATATAAGCCTTACCCCCTAAATAAGCAATTTCTAGGTCCTTTCTGAAAATAACTCTGTTGTTATAATTTGTCAGAAATCTTTTAGGGTTGTTGTTTTTCCCCCCACTTTAAATTCCATAAGATAGACATCACGCAGCTCTCTCCGAATGCGAAACTGTTGGTGATCCATAAAGGCCTCTTATTTCCATCTCAGGGTTGTCATTTAAGTAAAAAAATACTGGCAATTCCTCTAAAAACGATCCTTTAATTATTTACAAGTGTTGTTCTCTATTCTAATGGAAGCGCAACGGTACCGAAGCTGCTGTTAATAGTCCTAGGGAGAAAAGTAGCTGAACCGCCTCTGATTTTGCTACTGAAGAGAGGAAAAATATGATTATCTCTCCATTAAGGATCCCCAATCATAATGCCTTCCAGCTATGCTAGATATTTAGGGATGCAGATAAATCTGACTAGCTTCTATTAGACAGGCATATCGTAGCAATATTTGGTTTTGTTTCTGGATTTTTGTCCATCTAAAACATTGACCTACAAAGGAAATTATAGGGTTAAGGAAGTAGGAAGGGAAAGAAGAAGGAAAAGAAGGTAGAAGAGGTGGCACATTGTTGTGTAACAAAAGAAATGAAAAATAAAAGGAAAACAAAGTTAGATAAATTGGGAATTGATGTTAAATTATTTAAAATGAAAAATGTATACTCTGACAGGGGATGTTGCAAGTTTCGGGAACGGGAGGGAGAAAATATGAGGAAAAATTGATATTAAAATGTGTTATTGGTGTAAGCTTGATGAAGATAAATTAGAATTGAAATGTTTAAAAAAATTATATGTGGGAATTGTAATTTGAAAAAGAATTGTTAATTGTACATGGAAATGAAATTGGAAAATGAATTGTATGGGGGGAAAAAACTATTTGGGAATTTTTTTTTGAAAAAACTGTTCACGGAGGGGGCCATCCTCAAACACCCCAACCTCAAACATTCGTGGTCCAGCAAACGCCAGTGACATCACTATAGTGGTGGTGCTATTACAAACCAATGGCCAGGGCCAACTACAACGCTGCGTATACACCTCCAAAAAACTCACCATGGAAAGGTGGTGGACAGTATGGGAAAAGGAAGCCTATACTGTCTGATGGGCCATCCTCACTTGGAGACACTTCTTAGAGGGGATCTGAGTACCGTTCGAAGTTTGGACTGACCACAAAAACCTAGAAGCCTTAAAAACCTCTTGGAACTCTCCCCCAAATGAATCCGCTAGGAGAAGTACTTCAAATGGTTAAACTTCAAGTTAAAGTACATCCCAGGGGGGGGTGGAATCTGCTAGTGGATGCCTTGTCCAGAAAACCACAGTTCAATAGCTGGGGCAAAGGCATAGTCCACGCCATCATCCCTCCCTTCCAGCCAGCAGCTCAAGCCACCACCAGAACCCAAGCCAGGTGCTGAGACACCCCTGGAGGGGACCCAATGACAGGGACCTTGAAGGCAGCACTCCCAGCAAACCAGTGGTTCAATGACAAGAAAGTTGCCTTGATCCTCAAGGATGGACTAGCCTGGAAAGGGGCCAAGCTATATACCCCCACCAGCCTGAGACTCCAGATCCTGCAGTGCAGCTATGACTCCAAGCTTGCTGGACATTTTGGATACTTAAAAACTCTACACCTAACCAGGAGGCAGTTCTGGTGGCCAAAGATGAAAGCAGACATGGAGCACTATGTAAAGAGCTGTGCCACTTGCGTTGTCATGAAAAAGTGATCAGCGAGAAGCCCTACCAGCATGTGGCAGACCCAAGCTGACCCTGGGAAGAGATTACTATGTATTTTATAGTTCAGCTCCCAGAAAGTGGTGGGAACATGGTCATTTGGACTGCGGTTGACTTATTTTTGAAGCAAGCTCAATTTACAGCCTGCTCAGGGCTTCCCTCAGCCAAGAAGTTAGCTAGAATGTTCATAAGATATCCAGGCTACATGAGGTGTCCCGCAGAATTATCTCTGACAGGGGGGGTCCAATTTAACAAAATTCTGGAGGGGATTCCTATGAGCCATAGGGTCCACCGAGAGGTGCGATTCAGCCAGTTTGGACCGGTTAAGGCAAACCGGTTGTTAAGATTCTGCGCAATTCGGTGAACCAGCAAATCCCATCACTGGCTGGCTCTGACCCAACCTGCCCATCTTGCCCACTCCTCATCACCCCACCCACCCCACCTCTTACAGCCACTTCTTTTCTTGCCTCATCTACTTTGGCTGCTCAGTTGTAAGTCTCATCTGGAAAGCGCTGCAGCAGAGAGAAGCAGCATTCAACCCAGCTGCTTCTCTCTACCACAGCACATTCCAGATGGAACTTATAGGACCCAAAGCGGTGGCTTATACGGCTGCTAAATTTTGCTGTGCTGTGCTGTGCTGTGCTGTGCTGTGCTGTGCTGTGCTGTGCTGTGCTGTGCTGTGCTGTGCTGTGCTGTGCAAGACGCTCTCCCAGCAGGCCACCAGCAAGAGCAGTAGCTGAGAGAAGCAGCGGGGTCGGGCCAGTGTCTCATGCCCAAAACACACCCAGCACCAACAATGGCCAGAAGAAACAGCTGCAAGATCAAGCAACATCTTGCAGCTGCTTCTTCTAGCCCTTGTTGATGCTGAGCGAGCCTCAGTGGCTCGGGGAGACACTCCATGTGCTCTCCCAAGACACTGGCCTGACCCAGCTGCTTCTCTCTCTCTGAAATGTTTTAAGAAAGCCAGTTTTCTTTTCAAAATTTAATTTTGTCAATGTTTTCTGATACTGAGAGCAATCAACCAATTGAACAGAAGTTGCCTTCAGATTCAGAAACTGTGGGAGCTTCCTCACTGGAAGCTTTCAAGAAGACACTGGATTGCCATCTGTCAGAAACGGTGTTAGGGTCTCATGCTTGGGCAGGGGGTTGCACTAAATTACCTACAAGGTCCCTTCTAACTTTATTAATCTGTTAAAATAAGGAAAGGGGAGGAATGAGCCCAGTAGTAGACCCAGGTTTGGAAGTGACCATGGAGGTCTTTTAATCTAACCTCCTGCTCAGGCAGGAAACGCTATACCATTTCAGACAATTTGTACATTGAAAATTATCCACAGCAATGGATGTTGGGTGAAAACAGAGATCCCTTCCATTACCTACAGGCCTCAATTTACAACCACAATCAAGTCCAAACTACAACATTGCTTTATTTTTATTTTTGCAGTAGCCCTGAACAGGATGAAAAGGCAACAGAGTTTGACAAATTTCTTCAGTAAGAAACCAAGATCGGAATCAGATACAACAAAATTGGCCTTGGATGATCCAAAACCATCACAAGCATAACCACTCCAACTTGGAGAAAGCAGCACATCAATTACTGAAAGAACTGATGACTCCGAAATTGAAAATAATCTTCCTGACTGCTGGACATTGTAACAGTATAACAACTTTAAAGAAAAATATGAGGGACTGGTAATTTCCAACAAAAAGTTATGTTGCAAGTATTGTGCAAAATATGACTTAACAAAAGAAAAAAGTGTTCATGTGTCAAAAGAATGGAAATATGTCCAGATTGAGGCAGCAAGGAAAAATAAAGAGGTACAACAAACTTCTCTAAGAAAAAAAATCTACTTGTAGAATATTCAATACAGTTTACAGCTTGGCACAAAGATGTAAACCATTTTCAGGCATAAATGACATAGAATTGCAAATTAAAAAAGGACTAGATATGGGAATAGAATTGCATTTACATAAAACTGCAGTGACAATAGCTGATTTCATTGCAAAAGAAATTAAAAAATGATTATTTACTAAAATTATTGAAAATAATCTGAAAATATGCTTAATTATTGATGAAGCCTCAATGATATCTTGTAAACCAGTTGTGATACTTAAAAATTGGGGATTCAGTTACCTCACCAACAATTTTTGTTGAGCTAGTTGAACTCAAAAAACAAGATGCAGAGATAATATGTTCTTCAGTTACGGAAAGTTTAAATAATTTTGAGTTTACTAAGAACTACCTAGAAAAAAATGTAATAGGATTTTGCTCTGATGGTGCCAGTGTTATGGTTGGGAAAAAATCTGGAGTGAGCATTAGAATTGCAAAAGAGTTTCCAAATATCATAATATGCCACTGCTTAAACCAGAGGTGTCAAACTCAAGGCCCGGGGGCCAGATCCAGCCCATGGGGTGCTTAAGATCTGGTCTGCAGGGCCACCCTGGAAACAACGAAGGACTGGCCAATGGGGCCTCTGCCAGCGAAAGCAGAGCTTGGGAGGGCTGCACAGAGGTCCTTCCAAGCTCCATTTTCACTGGCAGAGGGTTGCTGGAGGCCGTTGCAGTTGAAAACAGAACTCAGGAGCCCATTTTATTGGCAGAGCGCTCTGGCTACCACAGGTGCCCCTGATATGAGTGACATCAAGCTGGCTACACCCACCCCGGTCATGCCAATTCCACCACCACCCCAAGGTCAAACACAACCCTGATGTGGCCCTCAATGAAATCGAGTTTGATACCCCTGGCTTAAACCATCACCTCCAACTTTTTTTAGATGATTCAATAAAGGAAATAAAGCAAGTAAATAATTTTAAAATATTTATTGAGAAGATACCGTATATACTATTTTGCATCAATCCAATAAGCACCAAACTGAACTTACCAAAATATCCAAACAACTTGGAATTGAAATTATAAAGATTGGTAGAGTTTTGGAACCAAGATGGGCTGCCTGTAGTTTAAGGTCAACCCTAGCTGTGTGACATGCTTATCCATTGCTACATCACTATTTTCATTCAAATCAAAAGTACTTAGGTATGGCTGCCCATCTTGAAATATATATTATGACTGATTTGGTATTCTAAATAAAATTTCTCTTCTTTCAAATGCACTGTATGCAAGAAATGTAGACATCATAAAGTCTGAAAAACTTGTGATAAGATTAATTAAAGCATTTCAAATGTTTAGAACGAAAAAGGGTGCATACGAAAAAAAGTTGATGGATTAATTACTTCAGAAACTTTTAAAAATATAAAATTTGTAGAAAATCATCAATTTGTTGGGCTTCCTCAGGAAAGACTTTTAGAAAGCATCGTAACAAATTTGAATAAAAGACTAATGGATTGTGAACATTTAAAAATAGGTAGACATGAGTAGACAAGACATGAATAAATTACAATTTCTCAATTTTTTGGAGCCAGATTACTGGAATATTGAAGAAGTAGTAGTTCCATGGAAAGCAGCTGAAGAACAATTGCTTGTATTTAGTGACATTTTTAATTACCGAATTAATATTAACAATGTTCAAGATTTTGTAAAAAATGTTTTTAAAAATACCCAGAAATATGCAATTCCTGACAGTATTCAAAAAGCTACAGATATTGTCAGAACAATTGCTGTAAGCTTAGCAGAAGCGGAAAGGGTTTTTTTCACAAATGAACATCATATGTTTAGAGAAGAGAGGTCGCTTGTTTCTAATATAACAAACATAATGACTATTAGTCTAATTGGCCTACATCTAAAGGAATGGAATCCTATTCCTCTAGTCAAAAAACAATTAAGAGTAAATCATACAGCTGATGATGCTTGAGTAAAAATGAAGAAAAGTGCAAGTGAGGACATCAATCAAACAGCAATTTAGAAATACCTTATATAACAGTTTTGCTGTTTTTTGTCTTGTATTATCTAATAATTTTTCATTAATATTTTAAAACTCTTTCTTGTAACAAAATCTAGTTTTGTGTACCACTTATATTTGTCTTATTTAAGTATTAAATGCATGAAATAATAAAC
>JANHFT010007384.1:0-10744 GCA_032467955.1 Pseudoxenodon macrops
AAGAAGAAGAAGAAGAAGAAGAAGAAGAAGAAGAAGAAGAAGAAGAAGAAGAAGAAGAAGAAGAAGAAGAAGACGACATTATTATGGGAAAAATGGAAAATATTATACAAAGGATGATGGTTACAGATCAAGATGTCCAAGAAAGAGAGGAGTCAAAAGAAGAAATGAAGAAGGAGAAGACAGAGAGGAGATTACAATGAAAATAATAATGATTGATGAATTAAACCAGGGGGAAACATACAAAGAGAGTTGGAAGATATGCTTGAAGTGGAGGCAGGGACCTCAGTATAAATTTTAGAAAATAGACAGTGGATGAGGGTAGAGGTGGGAGGAACACTTAGACTGGTCTTCCAAGAAATAAACATAGATGGAGACTTAAGAGAAAAATGGGGGAGGCAAGTAAAAAAAAAGCATAGCAACTGAAGTATCAAAGTGGGCTAGAGATGATGGGTAGATGATTATTGTTTCCTTTCTTTATTGTTGTTTTGACTTGCTTTTCCACTTTCCTCTCCTTCTTTTAAAGCATAGCAATTAAAGTATAAAGCACACAAGAGATGATGGATAGATGATTCCATGTTTTTATCGCTGTTTTGATTTGTTTTTTTTCTCACTCTCTCTACTTTTTCTTTTCTCTTTTCTCATTTTAAGGCAGGTGATGTAGTTAGAAGTAAGACAGGAAAGAAAGAAAAAGTCTTTTAATATAGGGTGACATGATTAATAGCTAGAATAAGTGATAGAAATAAAGGGAATATTAATGTATACATTTTTATTTGATAAAATGAAAGTAACAATGAGAAATAGGTGGAATACTTGAAAAATGATAGATTGTAATTAATATGGATGTATATTAGTAGAAATACATAAGTTGATTGAAGGTAATAATAATGTTTAACCTGATCAGTTTTATTTGTATTGGAATGCATGGTGCCCAGGTGCCACACTGTTCACACACTAATTTGACATTTTTATTTTTATTTTAAAAAAATAAAAAAACTTGTTAAAAAAAAGAAGAGACTGGACTGCCATCTGTCAAAAATGGTGTAGGATCTGCTGGGTGGAGTGTTGGACTAGATGACCTACAAGGTTCCTTCTAACTCTGCTAATCTGTATCTATTAACTTAACAACTGTGGTGATTCACTTAACAACTATGGCAAGAAAGGTCATAAAATGGGGCAATTCTCTCATTTAGCAACATAAATTTTGTGGTCAGTTGTGGTCAAAAGTCAAGGCTATCTCTACTCAAATTGTTGAGTTCGCTCTGCAATTTCTCTGGATAGAACTGGAAACATCCTGCATTAAACATGAGATCTACTGTCACTTGACTAGATGGATCAACATTTTCTCCAAGCGCTTCCTAGATTTCTACATAATACCCTCTCTTTTGTTAGAAAGAATCCCTTCATTTTTAGCACTTAAACAAATGGTATCATAAGCAACATTTTTGTTTTTCATTACCTTGCTCTCTTTTGAGAAATATCCTTAGGCAGGTTCTAAACATACATTCAATCAACTTTCTCTATCGTCTTTTGAGCTTGAGACATAGTACACAAATAAATTGCAGTTAAAATATGTACACAGCTCAAAGATTAGCCCTAATTATATGAAATGGTTAGAATAGTTAAATTATTCTCAGTCTATTTTTACTTTATATATTTCCACTTCTTTATTTAGTCCCAAAGTTGTGATGGTTCAGATACTTTAAATATATTGCTATGCAACACACTCAGAAGAATCATTATGAGGAATGCAATCCTTTCTCCCAGTAATGAGGGGAAAAATTATGACAAAAATTTCTGCGTCCTTTGGCAGAGTTAATCATATGAGATTTTATGTTCCTCTTATTTGTTTTCCCTTATTAATTTCCACTTTCTTCTTTTATAATTTTTTTCTGCCAACCTTCATTTCATATTTTCCACTTCAACAAACCTACCTCCACCACCAGTTCTATATAATTGGATTAGTTTAATTCAGCAAATACATTTATCAGTGGTTTTCTTTCAACCTTTGCTACAGCCCCCAATTACAGTCAGAAATACAACAATGGATGCTGCCAAGCAAATTGCATCTTTTTCTTTGATATATGTTCTTTGAACACACAGTAATTTTGGGATCTTTTGACTGAATACTTTTTTCTTTACTTTTTTTTTTATTCAGCCTGCTATGTTGGTGACCAGGAATTACCAGGCCTTAACACAGTTGCCCTTAATGCTTTCAACTCTCTACTGAACAACTCATCTTCAATTAAATCCTAAACCAGCAGAAGTGAAGCAAACACTCAGCTAGCTGAAGAGATTCTTCCCAGAACAATGTTGATTCTAAATCTATTGAACATAGGTAAAAACCAGACCAGGACTTCAGTGAGGAAGAGAAAAGAAGGTTTGGTGTAATAGTTTCAGGGTAGGACTACTAGATTTGAGCTGTAAATATCCAGATGACTACTAGATGGCAGCAAACATTTAATTTGTGCAGCCACTTTGCTACCAATTAATAGTTGTCCAGATTTAGCAACCCAGATGTGGTAGCCTTAATCAAGAAAGACAGGGGGAGTCAATCATCACCATTGTACAATAAGCTTTGCTTCTTTTGGCTATGCATGTCATGATGCTACTTTTGGCAGGACTGGATTGATCTCCCACATGGACACCACTGCTGATAAAGTTCTCATCTCTTCCCTATCCTTTGTTCAGACAACAAAGAAACTCACAGTGTTTTGGATGGAAGCAAAAGAAGCAGTCTTTACGGTTGATATTTTCTATCATCAGGATGATTTTGTCCTTGATTGGCTTCAAGAAGATCATGCTTCCATCCAGGACTTCCAACCATTAAAATAGGAAGAGCTTCAATCACACCATCATGGCTTCCATTTTGACTTTTGTTACTGCCTCCCTGCAAACACTCCTGCTTCTTGCAATACAAGGAAGATAACATTAGCAAAAATAAAAAAATTGAGCAGACCAAAAAAAAAGCACCTTAGCGATGGGGAAGGAATATAAAAACAAATACAGAAACTTTCTCCATTTCTATTTTGCCATGCCATGTATATGTCCCACGAATCCTTTTATTATTATTTCTGTTCAGACCTCTTTCTCTGGCAGATGTTGTTGTCCTTGGCTTCTACAACTGTAAAAGTAGGTAGCAGATTGTTGCAGTTTTGCTGTGCATGCAATCTAATGCGCTTTGATGTCAATTTAGCTATTGTTGCAGCCAGGTAATTCCAGAGGATGGGATTACTTGGCATTTTTGGCCACTCTAGGCCGTTGTAGATGTGCCCTTCCCTCAGGCCTTTCCAAGGCCATGCGTACATTCAGTGAAGGAGCCTGGTTTCTTCAAACAGTAAATCACAGCAGATCTCTTTCAAGGCTCAATTTACAGCAGTTGATCAGAGGCAAGGGTGCTTTTTAACATGGATTTAGTGCTTTTCAGTTCACAGACTCTCTTTGAACTTAGCAGCCACAAAATATTTACACAAAATCAGAGCATGTTTTCACAGGTGGCTAAACCCATTTGTCTAATAATCTGTCAAGTCTTAACACTTTTCCAGCCACAAATATTAAGAAGGATGAGTGGAAGCCAGTGAAATCCACCTATCGCTACTCTTAATACACCATGAATAAGGAAAGTGCCCTGTGTCAGTCAAAGGATCACTACCAAAGGAGCAAAATTTATGCTAGCATAATTTCCTGCAGACTGGAGGATTTGTGAAAGGACTCTAAGTATACATTTATTGATTGCACCTGCTTGGTACTTCCTGGGCAGGTTTTGCTTTTGGATCATACTTTGAAAAATATGGCAGTATTGGACATTTGGGACATTTCTATCTACATTGGAAGCAGAGGTCAAATGGGTTAAATCGTGGAATTGGAATAAAAATAGAGAAGACAATACGTTCATGATGTAACTGAAATTCTGTGCACAGATTCGGTACTACAATCAGATTGCTTCTGTGGGATGTTATTTATTTATTTATTTATTTATTTATTTATTTATTTATTTATTTATTTATTTATTTATTTATTTATTTATTTATTTATATGTTTATCTCCCACAGCAAGGGTGTTATATAAGTAATTTGGCAACCATTGAATGATATGCATTTTAGCTTGAAGAGAGACAAGTAGAAAAATTACTCAAGCAGAAATAATCTTAGAACTGCCCCCTTTTTTATAAATTTCAATTTTTATGTTGAAAAAAATTCAGCTACCAAAAAGAGAAAATGGCTTTGTGTGTCCTGAATGCCCACTCTACAGGAATCCAGTACGCGTGCCATACTACACTTCTAAAATTTAATCATAATGTCAGTGTCAAGATATGTCTAAACACTAAAAATTTAGTCAGTTCTGCTATATGCTGCACTGGTCTACAATAATGAGTCCTGTTCTAGTGTGCAAAGAGTGTAGAGAAGAGCAACAAAGTTGATGAGCTCCATCTTTGAAGAACTGTATATGTTTGACCTCAAGAAAAAAAGGCTTAAGGGAGGCATGACAGCAGTCTTCCAATGTTGTCACAAAGGAAGTTATCATTTCAGTTGAATTGAAATGATAGTACAGATTTGTTTCAATTTCAACATTTCAATTTCAGAGAAGCCCAATTCCAAAATGGCTTACAACTAAAAATAAAATTAAAATAAAATAACATATATTGCTTACCAGAAGGCAGAATTAAAACCCAAAGGAACTCCTAGTTCAGTGCCTGGTAGAATCACCAATCCTTTAATAAGTTGCAGAAATTCAAATTGTCCGAATTTCTTCCAAAAGTGGGCATAATATGGATCTCTTGGGGGGAGAGAGATATAAATCCTAAGAGATGGCCTAAGGATTTCTTTCATGTCAGTGACTGCACTAGAAAGCCTCCAAAGTCCCTTCCAACTTTATGATTCTAAATAATTGTGTAAATTAGAAAACATCCCTTTTCTTTCCCTGAAATTCGATTTTCTACATTTCTGAAGTTATTCCATAAACTGCATTAGATATTTTCTGCCAGACTGTTGGCTGAAACGGTCATTTTAAAAAAATTTCCTATAACATATAAAACCTACAAGAATTAACTTACCCAGTGAACAGGGGTGGGTTCTAACTTATCTCGCCGCCAGCTCGCTTCCTCCCGCACCTCATGGCCATGCTTTGTGGGTGCGCATGTGCTTTGCACGCACGTGCATGTGCAGTACAAAAAAATTACACTACACAAAATTTTCCCCCAAAAAAAAGGCCGAAAACAAGATGGCAACGCATGTGCAGTGCCGGAAACTCGGCTTCTGTGCATGCGGAGAAGGAAATTTAAAAAAAAAAAAGATGGTGGCGTCCACGCACCAGAACTGGTGCATCACCAGCAGCTTACTACCTACTCTATAGAACTGGTCTGAACTGGTAGGAACCCATCTCTGCCAGTGAATAACCTTGTAAGTCAGGTGTGAGCAATATTTTCCAATCAGGAAACTCACTTTATTTATTTTTCAGTACAAAACTGCAATAGGTAAGGCAATGCAATCCAGGGGGGAGGGGGGCGGTGTTTCATAATATTTCCAAAAGGAAAATAAAACACAATTTGCCCCATAGTTAATGCCAGTGATTGCATTACCTGGTGGGTGTTTTGATTTCTTGCTTTTTGCTCAATTATTAACAAGTGCAGTTACACTTAGTAATTCATTTTATCATCATATTTGTCTGGACTTTCTTTTTATTGCCTGGCTATGAATATCTTTCCCCAGAAGACTTTCCTTTAGAAGTTCATGGTTATAGAAGAGCCGTGGTGGTGCAGTGGTTAGAATGCAGTACTGCAGGCTACTTCTGCTGCCTGCTAGCTGCCTGCAATTTGGCAGTTTGAATCTCATCAGGCTCAAGATTGACACAGCCTTCCATACTTCCGAGGTCAGTAAAATGAGGACCCAGATTGTTGGGGGCAATTTGCTGACTCTGTAAACCACTTAAAGAGGGCTGTAAAGCACTGTGAAATAGTATATAAGTCTAAATGCTATGCTATTGCCATAGCTAAGAAAATGGGGACTGTTTTTGAATACCAGTATATGCTAACATCAGTCAAGTGTTCCTGAGGTTAATGAAGCTGGTTTATAACTATAACAGAAAATAAATTTCCGGAAAATACATTATCCGGATAGGAAAAGTGTTACAGTTAATTAGCGGCATTCCAGTATGAGGAGAATTCAGCAGAAGTTGCTTGGAAAATTATCCAGAATAAATAAGTAAGTGCTTTGGATTTTGTTCTTTGTAACACATCTCTCCACTCATTAATTCAGCCAGCAAAGTGAATGCTGTCCTGAAAGCAGCACATCCTTTATTCCAGTTCACACAAAACCTTGAAAATAGTTGTGTTCTGCCAATTTAATTATTTTCAGAGTGTTTTAGTTTAAGGCTAAGGCAAGAATACAGAGACAAAAGTGCAGTGTTTTTGTTTGGAGGTGATGCATTTAAAAAAACCAGGCAAAGAACATGATAGCTCTTAGATTTTAACTAATGAGTGTGGGCTTAGGTTGTCTTTCCTAGGACAATGCTGTATTGAAATGGATAAAGGAAATAAATAGTTTGCTGTGGAGATGGACAATGTATGAAACACAGAAAGAAATACTTGTTGCAAGCAAGTTATGATTTTTTTAAAAACTCTGCAGATAGACATAATTGTTGGAGAAGGAATGGAAGCCCAGAGGAGAATAGTAAAGCTTTTCCACAGATCATTTATATAGTCAAAGTTTTTAGGACATTCTTGCAGAGTAGAAACAACAACTGTAAAGTTAAAAAACATCCATACAAATAATGCTGTATGACTGAAACAAAGTCCAAATCAAAACTACGAGATTAAAAAGTATAAGTAGCATTTCTCAGAACTATAGGAGCAATATTTAATATTAATATCAGTCATTCAAAGCTAAACATAAGATTAAGAGAAATAGAAGGAAAAGACATTTGTGATCTTGTGCCAGGAGTAGATGTGGGGAATGTGTGAAAAAAACACAAATAACCTTTACTTTTTCCACACAAAAAAAGTCCACTTTTAGCAAGTTACTTATGTGCATTTCACTCATGCTGTTCTGAGTCTTGTGAGAAGCCAAAACCTATGCAAAGCCATTCATCGTTGTTGTGCAGGGAAATATGAAATTAAACAAAGGACTTAAACAAAACAGCAGGCCTTACTTTGAGTTTCTGCACAATAATTATGCTTGCTCTGGACTAACTGTGGAGACAGGAAAAAGGTTCCAGAATAGGATCATACTTTTACATATTCACCCAATGCATTTTTTTTATTCTTCGATAGTTGCTAGACTTGAAATAAATCTTTGCCTCTCTTTCTGTAGAGCAAGCATAATCTACCAACATCACTGTAGGGATATAATGTATAGTAAATAATAATCTGTTTTCTTGTGGTTTTTTTCCCACCCAAGCTACCCAGTTGATAATTCCAGCACAATCACAAGTATGGCCCAGTTACTGATGGATATGTTTCCACCATTACATTTTGTCTTTAGCAATTTTCTCACTTGAATATATTCTTTCTTAAAATTAATATGTATTCCTTACTAAATCATTATATGTAGGTAATCCACAGTCTAAGACTGGTGGAAAATTACTAATTTAAATCCTAATCAAGAATGTAAGAATTATTAAAGTAGTGTCTAAGAATAGAGGCGAATGCAGGCAAAGTGCTTTTTCTTTTAATGTGGGTTTTCGAGTCTGATCAGTTCAGTATTTCCAGATACTGAGGAAAGAAATTATTTAAGTATCACACAGAGGGTTCCAATCACAATTGATATTATATTGATTTTTTTCCATAAGTGTTCAACTTCAATTTGCAAGTCCCAGAACAGATTATAAAGTAACTATATTTATTCACGTTGTAAACAAAAAAAGTCTTGAAACCATTCTGTATCCACTTAGTTCCCTCCTAGGTTTTTTAAAGTGGAAACTGTAAGAAAAAAATACTTTAAAAAGAATTACTCTGTTCTTTCCTCTCTTCATTTTCAAAACTCCATTTGTAGTTTACTTGTATAGCATTCTGATTCTAGGATAATAAGAAAAAATTGTGTCCGTGTCTTTCAAAAGACATCTGAAAATAAATGGTGATGATCGTGACAGAGATGGTGATAAGCGTCTTTAGTTGCTGCTTATTTTCTGAATAATAATTTTAAAGGCTAATAATTAGATGGACCAGAAGAGAAATTATGGATTTGAGGAGAAAAGAAAAATGAAAAGTAGATGGTAGTTTTGGACAGACACTTGTGAAGGTACCTCACAGCCATCATATTTTTATTGCTGGAACGACCTAATTTTTAATTCTACTGTATATCTTTGAATGATCCTGTGGACAGACACCTTTTCTGGGGATGCTAAGCAACTTGTAAAAACATATGAAAACAAGATTGAGTTTGATTATCAAAGTTAATATGCAATGTTTTCTTCTATGTAGCAGAGATGCAGAAAACCTCTAAATCAGAGATAATACAATATTTATGACAGAAATGCTCCCATTTCTGAAGCATGATCATTCTTTATTTGAAATTCTAGATGGACTTTGCATTTCAACTCTATTTTAATTCTCTGCACTCCTGACTTCCATAAAATTAATATAATATTAAAAGAATATTAATGGCATTAAGGGCAAAACTATACATTGTATTACCCTGGAATGTAATACAAGGTTATAATAATGTTGTTTTTTTTCAAAAGGTGAAAAAAGAGAATAACAAAAATGAAAGAAATGCCTTGTTTTTCTTGAATTTTACAAAAGAGAACTCCATTGATTGAGTCATAATCATTATATCTTCAAATGTTCCCATTTGCTTTTTTAATGCTTTATATAATTTGAACTGACTCATTTGTAGCCCCTGAAATTCTATTTATAAAATGAAAGCAATAGATGTGATGTTTATTATCATGAGGATTATGTAACTAACATAAAAAATAGCCTTTGCACAATAATGCTATGAAAGAAAGAAATTGGTTCAGTTCATTATTTGGTATCAATTTATGAATAATTGTCATATGCTATTAAGTTTAAAGAAAGAAAATCAAGGGAAAGAAAACTGTATTTCAATTGTATAATCCCATTATTTCTAGAGATGATCAAATGAATTACTTCCATCTTATTTTGGAATTTACTAATTTTCTTAGCAAAGATTTGGGAAAAATTAGCTTTTTTCCCACAAATATCATCTTTGTTTCTCTTTTAGGGTTGAACTGCCCCTATCTATACATTTGCAAAAATAAATAAATAAAATAAAAATTTAAAAGCATTGCTTTTAAAAAGTGCTTTTTAAAAATCCAAGATGGCGGCGCCGTAGGCTCGGGGGCATTGCAGGCCCGGGTTACTAACGACTCTACCAAACCATGCTGGTAAGTTACTAACGACTCTACCAAATCATGCTGGTAAGTTACTAACGCTTTGGTAGAACCAGACCAAACAGTTAGGAACCCACCTCTGGTTTCATCCATGGTGCTTTATGCCTGATAACCTGGAAGATTACAGCAAGAATGCTATTTAGGCTGTTTGATATGATTCTTGTGTTCTAATTATTCACTTTTTTTCTCAGCCGTGAAATAACAATCACAGAGTTAAAAAGAAATGACAATGCATGTATAGTGGATTTTAAATTATATTTAGAATCATGTTTTATGCTAAACAAGTTAACAAAAGTACCGTATTTTTCTGAATATAAGACACACTTTTTCTCCCCCTAATTGGGGCTGATAATTTGGGTGCGTCTTATACTCTGAATGTAGCTTTTTCAAAGCTTTTTTTCAGACCTAACGAGGTGAGTGAAGAGGGAAGCGATCTTTGCAGCCTTTTTTCATTGCTACTCCCTCCAAATAACCTTTTTTTTTTAAGGTGCTAATGATCTTCCGGGCTTTGAATGCTTTGTTCATTGCTTCTCTCTATCAGCTGTGCTTTAGAAGCTTTTTTTTCCAGTCCTAATCACGGTATAAAATAATGTGCTGAAGCTGAACAAATTAAGGACGCTAGCCAGATGAATACCTGGTAGGCAGATTTCCCTCCCCCCTATTTTCCTCCCCAAAAACTAAGGTGCGTCTTATACTCAGGTGCATCTTATACTCTGAAAAATATGGTATATCTAAACAATAATATTTTTTTTAATGAGCCAAGTTTTGATTACAATGCCCAGTTGTCACCCCTGACAGCATTCCATATATCTCTCTACATAATTTATAAGCCACCGAACTAAAATCCATCACAGAACAGCCAAATTCAATCCATGGCGAGATCAAGTCATCCTCAAAAGCTGAAAAATCAGTTGATTTTTACCTCTTGGAAGGTCGATGGTAATAATCACTACTATTATTACTTACTGGAACCTCCAGGTTTTCTTTAAATTGTGTTTGAGCAGATCCGACCTCAGCTCCCTCTGCCTAGCAAGGTTTCGGAATGCAATCCTAGTTCAGCTAATCAAATGCTTTACCTGATGCATTTTCTGCCTGAAGGAAGCAGACTGCCTTGAAGAAATATAGGCAATAAGCTTGCACTTATCTTTTGAAAGAGGACCTTTAGAACAGGCAGGATTAAGTGCTTTGGTAGAGAAAACAACTGTATCTTTGTTCAGACTTCCAGAGCTGCATCCTAAACGGTTCCTGTCTGCCCTGTTTTAAAATCACATAGTCTATCCAATATATATATATATTGGAAGGCAATATATGGAAAGGCAAAAGGAAGCAGTATGCTCCATCCCATATATGGGATATCAGCTGATCTAGAAAAAACACATAATCCTTCCCTCTGGTTCAT
>JANHFT010007385.1:47768-57939 GCA_032467955.1 Pseudoxenodon macrops
ACTTTGTTGTTGCATAGTCGGCAGTTTGGATTGTCGGTGGATTTTTGTATCTTTGCTTTCATGGCATTAGTTTGTAGTGCTTGTTCTTGAGCAGCGAGTATTAAACCTTCCATTTCTTTCTTGATGGTTGCCATCTTAAGCCATGCCCATGTCAAGTTGTTATCACATTTTCCTTCAAAGTTTTTCAAATGCTGTCCATGAAAAGCTTTGGTTTTCCATTCACTTAATCTGTCTTCCAGCTGTTTTTCCTTATATTCTGCCTTTGCTTCTGTTGTTTTTATAATCTTATAATGTTGTTGTTGTTGTTATCATTATATAGTTTAAGAAATGATACTGGCTGTACCCAAATTAACTGGAGCTCATGATTGAGAGTTGAGGCAGAAGCACAAGAGTTGCACTCACCAGTCTTTATCATTGACTCCCGCTGAATGTAGTCATGTGAAAATAATGGATGGTGTCACCAACATCTCTGAAATACACCACAGTCCAGAGTAGGTAGTAGATTAGCTGCATGAGAAATAAAATAACCTTAACACCATTGCTCAGGGTGAAAGATAATGACAATGAAGCAAAACTACATGAAGCAAATGATAAAAATAAGGACTCTTTCCAGTCTCATGATCATTTTAACCTTAACTTACTATATTGTTTTTGAGCAATGATGTCCTGATTACAAGGATCACCCTGACTGAAGGGCAGATTTATTGGTAATTGAATTTCAATATTTCTCAGCCTACCATTTGGTTTTAGATAAATTATGAAAGCTTATTTTTTCCTTCCATAATAATTATTTTTGCAATATCCTGGAATCTTGGAAAAATTGGAAATGGAACTGAGTGGGTTCAAGACTATTCAACTACACCTTGGAGAAATAAAATATAGTCCAAATTATCCTCTGTTTCAGTATTTAAATAAGGATAACAGTTCTATTTTGTGAGTTACTTTCTTTTCCCAGAAGAAAATAAAAATACATATACATGCAAAACCTATCTTTATAGATAAATAACTGTATTCAAAATTATTTATTTTTAAATGAAAATGTATTTTTTCTTAATGTATAGTGCAGAAGTGTGAAGAAGGAGTTCAGATCAATAACTTTAAATATTCCAAATAAAATGTTCTTTCAATAAGCCTCTAATATTTTGTTTTTAATTAAAAAATGTCTCATTATTTAGTGCAGCTGAAGTTAAAATGAAGACATTTTCTTTCCCTCTCGACCTCCCTTACTGGGAAATTATGAAAAATGATTTGGTCCAGATGTGTCCATCCTACCAATGGACAGGTGTTCATTTTACATACAGTTTAGGAATTCCCAGTGCAGCTAATTGCTGGAAGATAAATGCAATATTTAAATGATAGGAAAATAAATACCGTATATGTGTATGTGTCTTTGGAGAAATGTATTATTTGTTTATCTAAATATGAAGGTCATATTAGACAAGATGATAAGTATGTCATTTACAATCATACCAGATGATGATGGCAGATTTTTTAAAAAATATTTTGCTTTTGGGAATGCAAAAAATAGGGAAGGAAGATTAAATATTTTTCTGATCACCACAGGTCTCCAGAGTTTCTTTTGTATTAGTTTTTGAATTAGCAGAAACTGAATCTAGAAGCCAGACTCCTCCAACTCCTCCTATCTCTCCATCTATCTAGCTCTCTATCTTCTTCTCTAACTTCCTCCTCGTCCTCCTCTATAATGTCTAAGTCTAGATACAATCCAAAAAGGAAGGTTACTTAAAAAAAACTAGCTAAAGGCAATTCTCTATATATTTATTTAAATGCAATTGTAAGCAAATCTCCTCTTGTTTATTAGTAGAAACAGTACATAAGACCAGAGATAAAATAGAACATAATTAAGAAAACAAAACACTGATGTCTGAGAGAAGAGATGAAGCAATATGATTATTTTTGCCACCTACTTTGCATTTTTCTGTTGAATTCACATGCATATGAATGAGTTAAGAATTAGAATCTATCAATTATTTCTATTGTGCATTTTTTTATTCACTAGGACTTTGATACTGCCAAAAATTACACAAGAATTTACTGGAATTAAGGAATGTTATTTTCCAATATTTTCCAGGGAAGGATGGGAAGAAAAAAAGGTACACCCAATGTGTAGGGGAGGGGAGAGACATCAAAAGAAGCCCAAAATTTCCCCACGTCCCCATGTATATAGAATCATGGTCATGCTATGCCTTTTCCACCTTCTTGAGCTACTCAAGCAGACAAATGCTCAAATTCAATTTTTATTGTAAAAATTGCTTTTTTTTACCCAAACAAATTGCCCAACTCATGGAACTGTTAGAAGAATATCAAGAGGTAGCTGGATTGAAAATTAATAAAGACAAAACTAAAATGATAGTCAAAAATATGATGAATAAACAGAAAGAAGAATTGACTAAGGGACTAAACATACAGATAGTGAAGAGAATGAAATATTTAGGAATTTATATAACTGCAAGATGCACAATAATTAAAGAGGACAATTATGCTAAACTAATGAACAATATAAAAGAAGATCTGGAGAGATGGAGAAATGTGAGGCTTTCACTAATGGGAAGAATCACGGTGATCAAGATGAACATTCTACCAAAATTACTCTTCTTGGTTCAAAATATCCCGATTAAATTAGATAAAAAGTACTTTGAAAACCTGAACAAAATGATAGTGAAATACATTTGGCAAGGGAAGAAACTGAGGATTAAACTTAAATTCCTACAAGAAGTAAAAGAAAGAGGTGGATTTGGCATGACAGAGTGGAAATTATATCACCAAGCAGTAACACTTACCTGGGTAAAACATTGGATAGACTTAAAAAACAAAAGACTGTTAACACTAGAGAATCATGATTTACATTTAGGATGGCACATATTTTTGTGGTACGGGATACAAGCAGCACACCAATACTTTCAAAGACACTTTATTAGACAGGCCTTATTGAAAACATGGAATAAATTTAAACAGTAGAACTATATGAAATTTCTGATTTGGTTATCTACATTAGAAGCATTAGTACACCCAAACCTTATCAACCAGGAAAAATGTGTCATCTATAAGGATTTACCATATTTTTGGAGCACCCCCTAACAAAGGGTGAAAATGTTGGTGCATCTTATAAACCGAACACAGTAATTTTGGCGTCCTGAAAACCCTGCCCCTGCATCCCATTTTTCTCAAAAACGGGACATGTAGAGACTCCTGTTTTTGTGAAAAATGGCTGAAAAACGGGCCATTTTTCGCAAAAACAGGAGGGTTTTTTGCCTTCTCCTGGCCAAAAAAAACACTCTGCAAGCAACCCAAACCCTCTGCCTTGCCATGCCATGCCATGCCATGCCACACCACTGTACCTGATCCTGTCTCCCTGACAACAAATGGGCAGTTGGCCTCCCACTCCATGCAGAAGCTGATTTCCCCCATTCCTGAAGCCAGGCATCACTGCCATTTGGCTGCTATACTCCCATGTCAGAAGCTTCTTTCCCCATGCCTGAAGCCATGCAATTGTGTGGTGGGTAATTGTCCTATGTGTTTAAAGGCTCAGGACAAATGGTGTGTTGGGGAATGGGCCAGGTGGAAGGGTACGGGGTGGAGGGCCGGAGGCCCATTGGCCAGGGCAAATGGCTGGGGGAGGGCCAGCAGAGGAAGAAAGCTGGCTGTAAGTAGGCTGAGGCAAGAGACTGGAGGCGAAGGAGATATGGCAAAGGGTGGGTGCCTGAAGGTCGCCAATAATCCTTATTGTCATCAAATTGCTAAGGTTTTGAATAGTTAGGCGGGTTCTTTGTTCTGAACATATGAGGTTCATTTTTGAGAACCCCTTTTCTGCCTCTGCTGAACCAGAGGTTGGTCCCTACCAGTTCTGACTGGTTCTATAGAACCGTTAGTAACTTGGCAGCCTGGTTCACACCCGTTCTTTCATTTTCGCCCTCCTCAGTTGCACTATTCTTAGTCTTAACTCGTGGATCATCAGCTGTGCGATGGTCTGCTCTGACCTACTTTCTGACTGGAGGCATTGAGTCCCATTTTGTTACAGGCATGCCAATAATGCTTATTGTCAGCAAATTGCTAAGGTTTTGAATTGTTAGGCGGGTTCTTTGTTCTGAACATATGAGGTTCATTTTTGAGAACCCCCTTTCTGCCTCTGCTGAACTAACAGCAATTGTCCTGACAATATCTCTGGCTTTCTTGACACTGTCAGGAATTTTATAGTTCTTTGGATCTTTGAGTACATTTTTCAAAAAATTTCCATACTCATTCAAATCAATTTCATAATTAAATTTTTTGCCAAATTCAAGCATCCCTTACTCTGCTTCTGCTCATGGAACAACTACATCTTCAATGTTCCAGTAATCTGGCTCCAAATACATGAGAAATTGTAATTTGTTTGTGTCTGGCAATTGGCTACCTGTTTTTAGGTGTTTGTAATCCATCAGCCTTTTCTTGAAATTGGTGACGATGCTTTCCAGAAGTTTTTCACGAGGAAGTGCAACAAATTGTTGATTGTGAACAAATTTTACATTATTATCATTCCATCAACCTTTTTTTCATATGGGTCCTTTCCCAATCTAAGCATTTCAAATGCTTTAATTGATCACAATACCAATTTTTCTGCCTTGATGATGTCTGTATTTCTCCCTTGCAGGCCATTTGACAAAAGAGAAATCTCACTTAAAATGTCAATCATGAGGGCCAAATCAGTCAAAAAGTTTACATTTTGAAGATGGGCAGCCATGCCTGGGTATTTTTCATTGCCCAGAAAAAACTGAAGTAGTGCTGGATGGACGCCACACAGCTATGGTTGACCTTAAACTACAGGCAGCCCATCTTGGCCCCAAAATTCTGCCAATCTTCACAATTTCAATGCCCAGTTCCTCAGAGATTTTGAAAAGTTCCACCTGGTTCTTGCAAGATTTATGGAAAGTGGTGTGTATCTTGTCAAGGAATATTTTGAAGTGGTTCAGTTGTTTGATGTCCTTTATGGAGTCACCCAGTACAAGTTGGAGGCGATGGTTCAAGCAGGACCAGATTACAATGTTTGGGAACTCTTTAACTATTCTGGTGCTGACTCCAGATTTTCTCCCAAGCATAACACTGGCACCATCGGAGTAGAATGCTATTAAATGCTTTTGAAGATATTCCATAGTAAGCCCAACTTTATGTAAGCTTCCCCATCACTGAAGAACATATGGTCTTCGCATCTTGTTTGCCCAATTCCACCAGCTCAATGAAAATGGTTGTTGGGCAATCTGAATCCTCAATTTTGACAAAAACTATTACAACTGCTTTCATTGATAGCATTGAGGCTTTGTTAATGATCAAACATACTTTCAAATTATTTGCCATAATAGCAATAGCACTTGGACTTCATAGTGCTTTAGTGGCCCTCTCTAAGCAGGTTACAGAATCAGCATGTTGCCCCCAATAATCTGGGACCTCGGAAGGATGGAAGGCTGAGTCAACCTTCAGCCAGTGAGATTTGAGTCAGCTGAAGTAGCCTGCAGTGCTGCACTCTAACTACTGCACCACCTCGGCTCTTATAGTTGAATCCTTCCCAGTTTTAGGATTTTATGGCAAATGATAAACAACCGAATAATCCCTATGCAAGAGAATGTGTAGGATTTTTATTGCTGAAATGACCAATGTTATCATCATATACGTGCAAGAAAGATCAATAAATCAATAAGGAAATTTCTGTTTTAAATATCAGTGCCTTTTCAAATCAAATAGCTCGCTGTAAGTAAGCATATTTATTTATGGGAACAAATTACATAAGCATTGGTACAATACTAATATACTCATTTTTGGGGCTGCATTGTTTTCTTGGATGTTCCTGTTTCCACCTACTGATTTTTGGTCCAGGTGTTTACTTAACAAGAAAAAAAAGTCACAAAAGGGTTAAAGAATATTTGGCCAATGTGATAAAACTGGTGGAATGTTTAGTGTTGATCAATAAAAGTTGCAGGGCTCATTTCTTCTGTTTCAGTTATATACTGGGAATGTAACTTCCAGGATTTTATTGGCGTCTAGTGCATATTTATTTTGTGCCTATGCTATGAGAGACAGTGTTATAACTTACTGAGTAATGGAAGTTAATTAAAGAAGTCTCTTGTGGATTATTTTTAACTTTGAAATATCTTAAGCCACTATAGTAGACTTTCAAATACGGTAGCTTGTCGATGCTGTCTTCAAGCTGCCTAAATAATTTCTTTAAAAATGCTATTTATGTGTGTAAGGTGCATAGTAAAATATAGGTACAATAGGAAAAACAGCATGTGGGATACTTGGTAGTAAAAGGTACAAGATAGAATAACAGAGTTGGAGGTCTTCTAGTCCAACCCCCTGCTTAGGCAGGAAACCCTACATTACTTCAGACAAATGGTTATCCAACATCTTCTTAAAAACATCCAGTGTTCACAACTTCTGGAGCCAAGTTGTTCCACTGATTAATTGTTCTAACTGTCAGGAAAGTTCTCCTTAGTTCTAGGTTGCTTTTCTCCTTGATTAGTTTCCACCCATTGCTTCTTGTTCTACCCTCAAGTTGTCCCAAATGGCCAAAACATACAGCCATATTATTTGAGAAAGAGTTAATATTATTTTTGTTTATCGCATTTATATTTTCTCCATTCTAGACTGTTTCCCCCAACAACTAGCTTTAGGAATGAAACATTAGCCCTCCTCTTCCAAATGCCAATTTACTTGCCCTCCCTGGCCATGATCCCACTAGAGAACAGCTTGAGCTCTCCAGCATTCTGCCAGTTTAACGTCATTGCTGCTTTTGCATTGATCCACCCTATTGCTAAATCATTGGATCATTCAGAAAACAGTGATCCAAATCAGTATAGCTCAGGGATAGGATCATTTCATGTGGGAGAAACAAACAAACAAACAAACAAGCAAACAAACTGGCGTTGTTGCTGTTGGACAGAGTTTGCACAGGCAGCCAGTTGAGAATTATGCTTACTGTTAGTTTTGTCCTGCTCCAAGTTGTTTATTGGAGCACAGAACTAAAAAGATTACGGCATTCAAAGGAAAGAATTTTCAAAATAGCAGATGTTTCATAAACTTTGATAAATAGAAATGACAAATGCATGTGCCTTGACTTGGGAAAAAGGTATCTGGACCACACAGCTGCTGTGAAAGCTAATCGAGGTCAGTTACAGAGTGGCAGCAAAATGCACATGCTATGCAGATGCTTAAATGGAAGGGTTCCCCCCTCCACTGCCTTCAAATGAGAAAGAAGGAATCTAAAGGAAATTAATCTTATGCATTTTGATAAGGAACATACAAACAGAAAACATGAATTGAAGCGGGGAAAATAAACAAAGAGAAAAAGAAAACGAATGAAACAGAGAGGAGTATCTTGTATTTATTAAATGAAATGTGATCAGATCTTTGTCCTCTCATCTTTTCAATCTCTGACAGCTCTGCTTTCTCCAGAGAGCTACTAAATGATGGGGCATCCCAAAGAGCAAAGATTTACTGTTACTTCCTTCTCAGAATGCAGCTGCAAAAGTGTCCTTTGAATAAATCAAAGCAGGCTTTAATTCAAACATATGGTTTTATTCATTTCATCTCATCACCATCCACTAAATAGTACAGCGGAGATACGAGACTGCATTCCTCTTTAATTACCTCTTTTTGCTAATGTATTCTATTTTACAATCAGCCCTCTCTTGCTTAGTCCATTTCTGGCTTCTCAGTTTGAAAGCTACCTACTCTAATGGCAGTTGGTACTTTTGAAACTATATTGCATAAAAAGAAGAAATGATGAAAAGATAATCAATTTGTTCAAACTCTCTCCCCCCCCTGACCCCATTTATTCTACCTCACCCCCACTGAGACCTAACTCACTATTTTTTAAGGTAAGGGTTTTATTTCCTGCCCTGAGATCTCTGTTATCTATTTGCAGTGCTTGTTTGACAGGGACAATTATCATTAGTGCACTCACTGATTTTGTGTTGGCTTGTATATAGAGTGTGTCTCTGAATATAATATCCATTTATACATACCATACTGCGGGCAAGGAATTTGTTCAAGTATGAACACTACATAATGAAATTGCTACAAGCCAAGCTAATATGGACATAGGTCTAATGTGTATTGTGTACTTTATTTCTAAATCTAATAAGTTCTGAATTATAATAAGAAAACATTACCTATTTCTGAATTCTTATGTTTAACTATTTTCTATTACCATAAATTGCATTTCTCTCTCATCCACTCCATCTTTCCCAAATAAGTTCTCCAGAATTATAATAGGGGAGGGAAAGGGCTAAGTTCAGACTTCTGTCTTCCTGGAGTGCAATTAACAATAGTTAATTGTTCCCATCTGTTGGCAGTAATTCACATTTTAAAAAATGTATGGCCTGGATGAAAAATTTAACTTAAGGCTCTGTCCAGTTGTAGGCCCACTTGAGCCTTTTTCACATTATCAAAATCATGTATAATGAATGTAAAATAACTCCACCCACTGATTCTGACTGGTCTTCTCAGAGCTGTGAAGGTGTGCCAGATATCAGGAGCACTCAGAAGACATTTGGCAACTTTGAGAGACTTGGAAATAAATGGACTAACAAGCTTTGAATGTGACTGAAAACAGTTAGTTTCATATGTCCTATTTAGTTTCTTCTTAGGAAGTGTTTGTAGTCTCAATCCAATACTTAGAGTTGTTAAGATGACGCTTCCCTAAACTTTATTTTCTACAGTCTAGTGGGACAATGATATACCGTACCTTTCACTGTTTAAAGGAAATGGAAAATTCTTCTTGGAAGTGGCTAAATGAACATATTGCAATCTATCCAAAGAAGCTTTAAGTTTTCTACTTCAGTCTGTCACCATCTGTGCTTTAAAACATAAGGATCCCAAGATTAATTGCTAGAATGGCAGTCATCAAAGTAATGAATAACAGTTCAGCTGCTTTTGTCACTTCAAAATGACTAGTTACTCAACTGAAGAGACTGAACATGGCTGTAGTGACTTGGTCTATTTACCAAGGGTACGTTGGATGGATTTAGCAGCATCTGAACCAGGGGTGGGTTCTAACTTACCTCGCCGCTGGTTCACTGCCTCCCATGCCTTGTGGGTGCATGCATGCGCAGCAGGAAAAAACCCTAAAAAATTCCCCCCCCAAAAAAGGCCAAAAAAAAGATTGTGATGCATGCGCAGTGCCAGTAACTTGGCTTCTGAGCATGCACAGAAGGAAAAAAAAATGAAAAAATTAACCCCCCCCCCACATAAAAATAAAAAATGGCGGCGCCCACGGAGCAGAACCAGCTCCATGACATCGGTAGAACCAGTCCGAACCAGTAGGAACCCACCTCTGATCTGAACATAAAGTATAAAGACATTGCAGAATCCTTCTGGTAGTGTTTCATTGATTTCTGAGAATGAGACAGTGGGTCAACAGCATATACTGTTCTCATATTATTTCATGTTTTTCTCAGAGTCAGATGTGAGACGGGGCATATTGCACTTGATAAAAAAAGGAAGGTTGCAATCTGACCAGACATTGGAAATTTAGCAACAAATAAGGGATCTACCGTATTTCTTCTAACTAACAATTTACTAAAGATGTAAGACAGCAAATTTAATATCTGAAATAATGCAATTAGGACTTTTAGCTCTCTAGTTCAGAGTCCAGAAACATCTGTGAGGAAAGAATCTCTCCAGACTTTGAGAATCTTTACATAATAAATTTCTTTTCAACTTTGCTTTGAAACTTTGTGGAGTTTTTCATTTTTTCTTCTTCTCTACCTCTCAAAGGACCTGGCTAGCTTCTTACATTTAAATTTTTTTTTGGAAGCTGGGTTAAGAAACAGGTAAGAGCAGTATAGCAACTCCTTAGATTGCAGGAATTGCCCTAAGAATTGCCAGTTTATGGAAAGTATTAATTGCTATCTCTGTGAAAATTCTTCATTAAAAAAATACTTGGATATCAAAAATTAATTCTTTTCAGATTAAGAGATTAATTCTTTTAAGAATTAAGAAATTAACCAATAATTCCCTCACCACTGTCAAACTATTTACTAAGACTGCATTACTATTACTATTAGTCTTCTCATTGTTTTTATCACCACCTTCTCCCGCTTATGACTGCAGGACTGTAACTTGTTGCTTGTATCCTTACGACTTTTATTGATATTGTTTCCTGATTGTTTATTTGTACCCT
>JANHFT010007388.1:2121-15616 GCA_032467955.1 Pseudoxenodon macrops
GTTTCCTGATTGCTTATTTGTACCCTATGACTATCATTACGTGTTGCACCTTATCATTCCTGACAAATGTATCTTGTATTTTTATGTATACTGAGAGCATATGCAACAAAAACAAATTCCTTGTGCATCCAATCACCCTTGGACAATAAAGAATTCTATTCTATTCTATTCTATTCTATTCTATTCTCCCTTGTAGTAAAATAGCATTTGCCTAAATGCTTCCGTATTCAGTTTCAGTTTTCCAGCGCCTGTTGTCACAGTCATGGCAAGGTCTGGTTCCCCACTCTTTTAGGTTATTTCTGTCTTGATGACTTCCCATATGTTTCTTTATTTCACATTCTTTTAATTTGGAAGTTGTCCAAATGGGATGTGGGAAGAGGTGCAGACAGCCTAGACAAATCCAGACACAGCTCTAAAATCAAATCTTGCTGCATTGTCTTGCTGCAAGGATCTTAGTAGATCCTTTCCCAACTATCTTGCCAATATCAAGGGCCACCGTCACCAATCAGAATCACACCATTTGACAATGGCTGAGAACAGATGCAATAGGCTTAGGGAAGTGGCTGGCAGTACGGGCAATACATATTATGCTGATATTGTTTTATGCAGACTTAAGGTTGGGTGGAAAGCTTTTTAATTCACAAGATGGAAAGGGCTGAAGGTGTCTGTGGATGTTTTCCACTGGTGCGGGTTTCCTACTCATGACTTACATCATCTTCTAGAATCATCCAACCAACCATCACTGTGCCAATGGAATAATAAGACAAGCGTTATATTAACCAAGAATGGCTGAAGACATGCTTGACAGTGATACAAGTCGCTATTGGGCAAATGGCCATTGTCAGATTGATTCAATCCATTGTGTGGATTTCAGAGAGAAGGAACAGAGATTCAGATCTCCATAACATTATTGATAGCTTCCCTTCATACTCTTTCTAAAAAGCTTCAAAGGGATACATTCTTGCTTGATTAAATATAATCAAGGATACAATTCATTTCTCTCTCAAAAAGTTTTAAAAAATCAATTATAAATAAAACTTGAGATATGGTGTCTATTAGTCTTGAATGAAAAGTATTAATAGTTAATATTAATATTTGCCCTTGCTTTCAATATGTCTTTAATTAGGAGATTGTTGTTCTTGTTCTTATTGTTGTTCTGGCTGTTATTTCGTAATAATACCTTTTAGTGATATGAGGTGTCACTCATTCACAGCATTCATTAAATAAATCTGCAACTGACCTCATGAAAGAGTTTGAGTTGCTTTGGCCAGGTGACATATTTAGTATTGTATATTATTTTCCCAAATTGAACAAAACTTTTCAGGAGCAGTGCTACACTTACTTTATAGGCAGGTAGTTCTAATCCATCTTTATAAAATTATCAGTGTATAAGCTACTAAAGAGACCCAATAGCCAAAATTAAAAATGGATAAACTAGATGATCAAGTTTAACATTTTAAAAATATAATATTTAAAATGGGGAATCTTCCCATCTTTTTTCCTTTCTTATGCTGATCATAATCAAAATTACTGAGTACTTCTCTTATTATTGGGAGTGGGGGTGGGGATAACTCCTGAAAGCAGCAAACAAAGAAGCTTTAAATGTTGACCAAATATTTCTCTGTGATTAGCTGTTAATACTAAAAAGTGCTATATTGATGAGTACAATGCTATATTCACTTATCTTCTCTCAACGCTGAAGGGATGTTACTCAAAGCTATGGTATATTATGCATCTAGGGTATTGTATATTCTGTCACTGGCTAGATTTCATATATATGCCATCATTAGAACAAAATCTTGTTTCCATGATTGCACAGTATTTTCTAATTATGAATTTAAATTACATGTTAATGTCATAGGAAGACTGTCTACTTCTTTGCTGTGAGGGGTAGTAATTTTCCCATTATAAGATTATTACTGTATTTTCTGTATAGAAAAGGTTAAATATCTCTTTTGTTAACTTGAGATACCATTTTAGAAAACGTTACATTTTTACTCTTGTACTTCCTTACAAGCATTGCATTTTTATCACTGAATGAGGAAAGAAAGGAAAGGTAAGGATACACAAACACACTCAAAAACAGGAAGGAAGGAAGGAAGGAAGGATTGCTGAAAGTTAAAGAGCAGAACACCAGTGAAAAGACAAGCTGGAGATGGTCACTTTGTTAAAAGAAAAAAGAAAATTAGTGAACCCCAGTGAGACTTGAATAGAACTGGCTCATCCCCCTTTCTAAACCTTTCTTTCAGAAAACTCAGCACAACCTTTTCACTACTCCATTCTAATTTCCCAGCTGCACATCTTACAGTACTAAGGCAATCTCACATAAATTTTAAAGAGTTTGAAAAGCTCTGTTCTCCTTGGCACTAGTAAACCCTTGCTTTTTTAAATAGGTGGCACTGCAAACATGAAGGAAAAATACTGGACAATATAGTCTCTGAACACATGCCCCCCCCACACACACTTGCTTTCTTTAATATACAGAAACAAAGAAAAAATGCAACAACAGTAAAGCAACACAGAGAAGGGGGAAAATAAAAATGGCAAAATATATTATAACAGATATTAAAACAGCTTAGCTTTTAAACAGGGTATATCTATAGAAAGCCAATCCATAAGCAGAAAATGAACAAATGTTATTAGCCCAAGAGTAACCTTTATGCTAAACTCGGTGCTTGATAAATCGAATGTTCATCATATAATTTGGAATCATGTCCAACCTTTAAACCATATTACTGCTCTTGAAACAATATTAAAAGAAACTCACAGATATGTCAAAATACAATCATAGTGGATCAGGCCCACATGATATGCAAAATTGGCCCCTCCATTATTTTATACTCCCAGCATAATTGACTTGAAACCAAACTTCTTTTGACATTCTCAGAGGTATCTAAGAAATAGGAAAATAATTTTATTGTATTAATCTCTTCAGAAGATCAGTTGAAATTTGCTCTCATTAGTAATGTAAAAACCCCAACCACTGATTTAGAGCTAGGTTTTCCAACTTTTTATTGTTATAAAGTTCTAATAATCAATATCTACCTTAACAACATTATTTGTCTCTTAAAAATACTATACCTTGGAATTGTCTAAAATATAATGCAGTGCTGGTGGTAATTCAGCCCTAGCTGTCTGAGATGCAGCTAATGCATCTGAATCAAATTGTGAAATCAAAATCATGCTTTAATTGAATATACTGTCCACTCATATTATCAAAGAGATTGCATGACAGTTTTCTATTTCTGCCCAAAGTGGTTTTTGGAGTAGATCACTTGGATTCTATAGTGAAATTAAGTCAAAATACATGTTTAATAATAAAGCTGTAAATCAGGAAAGTTAAATGCCATCAGATGACGGCAGTAATTTAAGTAAAGGAGATTGCCTTTTCCATAAATATTTTCTTAATAATTTAACAATTTACTTGACTTGCCTTAGTGTATTAACTGAGGAATCCTTCTGAATTGCTCTCTTTCCATCCAACTATCTTGAAGCAACATTCATTTGAATAACTGTTGATATAAATGCAGTCTGTGTAGAAAGGAGGAAGCAATGTGTGAAGGATAAAAAGCAGAGCCCGTGGCACAATCTTGATTTCCTCCCAGTCACCAAGTAGGCATTATAACCATTTTGTGAATGTCATGAAATCACTCATTGTTTACCCGATTTCCAAAGGTTGATAAACTTAGTGTGGTTAATCTAAGACAAAAGAGAGATCCCTGCTTTGATGGCACACCAGAATTTGTCTTTGGACAAAAAGAATGAATAGTTTATTTTCCCAATAGAGGACAGGAAAAGGAGAAGGATGAGACTTTTGCGGTAATAACAGACAAATATAAGCACATAGACACTGAGGCTGACTGGTATATTTTCAGAGGGCAGCACTTGCAAGCATGCGGGAATCTATCGGAATATCAGGATCTCAATCAATCTCTCCCCTGTGGAAAAGATGCCTTGAAATGGCAGTTTTGAGCTGAGGCACAGCAGGTGGATAAAACAGCCTCTATTAATATAGCTTTTACTGAGAGCACATGGGCAAGGGGGGGGGGAATGGGACCAGTGTGGATTTGTTGATACATTTTTGAGTGTGATCTTTTGTTATCCCTCAAGGATAACTAAATCCCAACTTGACTTTACTCCAGCTTAATCCTATGGTGGGGAAAGTCTTCCTCCTCTATGAGTAATCTAGAAAGGCCTCCCAATCTGTTGAAAATCTCCCTCAAGCATTATATATTCCTCTTTCCCACTACCCCCAGGACAGAGAGATGGACGGACGGACTTACGGGTTGCAGTTTAATTTCTATGGAAACCCCACACCTCCCTGGAGAGACCATTCCTCTGAAAAAGATGGATTTCCACTGCAGAAGCATGGCAGACCGATAGCCTTCTCTCCAGACTTGACTGGACAAGAAGAAAGTGTTCACATCAAGCTAAATCTGGGAAGGATATGGTGATCATCAAAGAAATTCTGTGCTCCAAGTTGTTTTATTCTCAAACTTTGTTAAATTAAAAACTATGTATTGTTTTCTCTGTTTGAAAATTACTGATTAAGATTATTTCAATATCCTTGTTCTAAACAGTGACCTTTAAAATAAGACTTTGCTATATTTCATTTATTGTAAGTATTCTTTTAAAATCTTATTTTTCTTCAATATTTGCTACATCACTCATTTGGAATTTTGATATTTTTAATGTAAATTGTGCGTGCCTGTTGAGTTAGGGAAAAATAAACTAATAATGTTAAAAGGTCTTTTCTTCAAAAAACTATATAAAAATAAAGGTGAACATTACAACCTTTTTTAAAATGAGAAAATAATACTCAAGTACTCTGCTGGATATTCTTGCAGCTGTGTTTTTAAAAATCTGTATAAGATTATTATCTATGATGATAAAAATGTTAATTCTTAAAGAGTATGCTCAAAATAACAACAAACTTTGATTGTGTCCACAGCCAGACTGACTGGAATCCATCAAATAACAAATAAGTTTACAAAAAAAGTGCTACTTGGAAAGTGTGAAGTTTTGAAAGGGATATTAAGCTTGCAATACTTTGTGCCCTTACCATGAAAAAGCCCCATTTAACTTAGTGGAACTTTTACAAATAAAAATACATAGAATTAAATTATAAAACTTACCAATTTTAGTTTCACCTATTTAGAAATATGTCCCTCTGAACTCCCTTCTGAGGAATCGTCATTACTTATTTGCCATACAACCTAGGCTGATTAAAATTAGAAAGTTGTCAGCACAATTTCACAAACTGGTGCCATATAATCCAAAGTGCTTTTGTTTTTGCACCCATATAATTCATATTCCTGATTTTTGAAAATAACTCTAACCATTAATTCAGAAATTATTTGAACTCAATGTAATTCTTTCACTTACTGAATACTGCATAATGTTGAAAATCATAACTGACACTATTTACAGGCAAGATTTGCTAAGAGCTCAAAGGCTGTGATCTATTATCTGAATAATATAAGAATCTTGCTTAATAAATAAGGATGTTCATGTTATGGATAGGCTGGTTAAGATCAACATAAAACAGTTTTCTTGAGGTTTGCTCTTGAATTCATGGCCAACATTACAGTTTAAAGCGGGTACTTGCAACTATGATATTGTAGCAGACTTCTGTATGTAGCTAAATTACTGGAGAAAGCCATTGTGACAATGCTGCATTACAAATTTAAAACAGGTTAGCAATATATATATCATGTAGCTTAATGTTTGTGAAGCAAGCAACAGCACAACAGTACTGTAATGAAAAGGAGCTTATTAAGACAGCTTTATTTTTTTTAATGAATTAATTTTTCCTAAGCAAAAAGAAAGGGGAGAAACACCGTTGCATGCACTTTAGTCTTAATTTTAAAACAGCTGAAGCAGTTACTTTTTCTTGCATTAGGTGTAGAGTAAGCAGCTGAAGAGCCACTTGCAGGATTTCTTTTTATTTAAGAGGAGAAAGATAGGTCTGGAAACATTTCCTTATCTAAAAGCTATTATCAGTAAACAATTAAGATGAAGCAATCTTAAAATCAGCTTTTGTCAAATATCAAGGTATTTCTTTGCCAAGGCAGACTGCTGGCAAAGAAATCTTCACAGCAGAGACACTTAGGGATCAGGGAGGCTATGGAGAGATAATCCTTGCCTGGACCAAACTGGACTGCATCTTTTCAATTGCTCGATTTTGCAGGTTATCAATATGTAAATTCCTCCTGCGGTCGCTCTTCATGCCATGGCCGCATTCCAAGATGGATGTTTGCCAAGCGCCACTTTCTTTAGCAAACTTGGGCCTTGTTTTATTCTTCCTCCTCATCCCTTGGTGTTACTATTCCCTGTTTGCCCCCCCCCCAATACTGTCTCAGGGTCCTGCCTCTAGGGGGAAAGTGCAGAAGGGAATTCTCTGCCAAGGGTTGACTGGAAGGCCCTGATTTCAAAGATTTTTGGCGAGGGAGATGGATCAACTCTGCAGCAATTTAGGATAGAAAAATAGGTCAGAAAATGACAATAGGTTGATTTATTTGGGGGGATTTAATCATTATGGGAGGGGTGTCTAACACTGCATCATTTCCATTTCTCTACCTCAGACAGTGCAATGTCCTGGGCTGTCTCTCTGCCAAGAGGGCTGGGATTTGAATGGGGCTATTCAGCAGGACTTTGGACTCGTCCTTCCTGCACAGAGCTGTGTGACAGACTGGTGATATCTAGGGAGGGGGTGTCTGGAGCTCTGACTGGGGAACATATCTTGGGCTTGGAGAGGGAGCTCCCCTCAACCGCCCCTCATGTCCTGAAATTCCAGTTTCAAGGGGTAGAACTTTGAACAAAGCCTCAATTGATGAGGTGCCCGTTGGTGCCATAGCAACGCCGGCTCTGTCTTATATGGGCAGAGTGTGCCAAGAAGGTGCCATGGTGACGCTCGAGAGGCGCGTGGAAACCTGTGAAATCCCTGCAGCCGATGAGGAGGGCAATTGTCTGCCCTAGGCACTCTCCTTAAAGAAGCCACATTCCCTTCCCCACCTCATGCCCCTGGGTAGGGATGGCTTGGCAGAGGTTTCCTTTCCTAAGCTGTCTCTCTGCAGCTGTTATTTGGGGAGACACAAGCTTAATAGAGGACCCCCCCCCCATTGGCAAAGGCTGTGTGCTGGGCTATTGTTGTGCTCTATACCAGTCTGCTGAATAGGAGGTGGCATCTGTTTTCTTCCAGCGATGGGAACTTCATCTCCAAAGCCCTGGCATCAGATTAGGGGATGATTGGATTTGGAGGGGGAGAACACTTTATTGTCCGAAGGGGGCATTACTTTTCTATCACTAATGCAGCTCACACAGAGAAGGCAGAGACGTGGTGCCAACAGCCATGACCCAGTCTGCCCCGGCTGGCAGCTTTGCCAGTCTCCTAGTGCCACCCCCTTCCCTTCAGTCTGCCATCCCACCCAGCCCCTTCCCGGATTAGCTTTCAAGTGAGTGCTAGCAAGCCGACTGAACAAGAAAAGCAGACTTTGATCACATCTGAAGTTCAGGTTTCTTTTAATATAAGGATTTAAAACACTGGATCTTATATGATTGGCCAAAAAAGTACTGGCTCAAACTGATTAGAAAGTTTTACTATATTATTATTAATGTGATAATTTCCTCAATCTGGCTATTTTGGTCATGTTCTGATTTGTTTTTAATATTAGGTCTTAAAGGGTATTTGTTCCCATTCAGTATTATTGCAAGAATTATGGTGAGGTTTTTTTCCTTTTATCATCTTGTAATATCTTATGTAAAGTAGAAGAGTTTTAAACCCCTTTTTTTCATTTTCTATTTTTTGTCTTACCAGCAGAGTTTTAAAAAGGAACAAGAAAAGCAGATATTCAGAACTGAAACTGGTGAAAGAGAATGAGCATCTCTGGTTCAGTGAAAGGGAGAAGGCTGAACATCAGACAGCTGGGTTTGTTCCCACATTCCTGAAAAGTAGCAAGATCTAAATGGGTTTATGCAGTGGGGCACAGAACTGGGTCAACTAATTAGCCCCATTTTCTGAGCACTGGTTTCTATCTGTTGGACTACTGTACAGCTACAGTAATGATGAGGCTTTAAATATACAAGCGCAAAAATACCTGCTCTTAATAGCGATCTAGAATGCAAAATTCATCTAAGGAAAATAATTAATTAATCCTACTCTCTTGAATCCAAAATCTTGTAAGAAAGTAAGGAATAAAGGAATAAAACCAGGCGGAGAATCCTGGAAGACATGCAAAGTTCTCCTCTATGTCTTTACGAGACTGATAAACACTGCTGAGTACCTTTTTTTTTATTTTAGAAATTTTATTTCAGTCATTGACCAATAAAAGTGCATTCAATAAAATGAACAAAATAAAAATATTCCCTAACAACAAGAACTATTAGCAACCATTTGTGGGCAAAGCTTGCACACAATGGGGCAAAAAGTTGCTAATTTTAGAGAGAAAAATGCATCCTGATTGTTTAACTAATAAAAGTTATCAGAGTGTCCCAGGAAGTTAAATAAAAGAGGGATAATCAATTGGTGGCAAACGTCCCTGTAGAACTGGCAGTGCAGAAGAACATGAACTGTGGTTTCTATGGCACCCATAAGACAGGGGAAGAATTTGGTTTCTTATGGGGTTTTCCTTATATTTCCCTTCCAGGATAGCTGTGAGGAGAGCATTGAATTGAGCTAAAAATGAGGCTCTTCTAAATTTGGAATTGTGATATGATATAAATATGAGGCTGGCCTAGGCATTAAAATGTGGTTATTATGAGAGAAAAGATAAATTTCTGTTTTACCTTCTATATCTAAGATCTTTTGCCTTAGTATAGATATGACTCTGAAGTTACAATGGCATCATTGGAGAAAGCATAGATGTTCAGGTTTTTTTAGATCGCTATTTTCCAGGAAGACTTACAATTTTCTGCCGATATTAGATGGGTACTGCTGAGCAGTTTGGTTGAAAATGGTTCTGAATACTGACAACAAATGTAAAAATAACTTTTTATTGAATAATCAATTTTCCCTAACAGGTGAGCAAAATTAAGTGAAAAAGAAGTAAAGACAGCAGTACAGAAAAAAGAAAATGTTCATAATCAGAACAGTTAAGAAACAGTATTTTTAACCTTCATTCACAACTTTCTCATTTTGAACCTTACAGCAAGTCCTTGAAATCAGAGAACCTACCCCTTTATTCAGTGTGTTTCTAACCTTTATCTAGCAAGAGGGTTGACCAGGTCTATCAGGACAACCTGAGACCTGAGCTTGTCAAAATGCAGAAGAAGCAAAGTCAAATCAAACCTTACTCTTAAAATCAGTTTAAGCCAATTTAATAAAAGTTACTCAGCAAAAGCCTCAGGAGGTTTGGCAATATTGCAATTCCAGTTTCAGAAAAACATTCTCAGGATATATCTTTAAAGCTTGTTTCAGTGTTAAATAAGGAACATTCTATTTTAAAAATAGAAATAAACAAAGAAACAAATTGGAGGCAAAATCCCTCCAAATTTGGAAAAGTTGTTTAAATAACACAACCACAACAACTGTATTTAATATGAATCAATAGGAAGATGAAGTTTAATATTCCAATAAGGAAAACAAAGAAAAAGTCTGAAAAAGTGTCAAACAGAAAAAAGCAAAATTCTGAACAAGGAAAGCAAGTTTAGAACTACTCTTTGGATGTAAAGTAGAAGATACATCAAAGTGTACTACTTAAGTAAGAACAACCTTCCCAACTTAGTGACCTTCACATTTGCCAGGAATTCAAAATACCCATTCCCAACATAATTATAAAGGTATCAGGTTGAGAAAGATGAACTTCCCAGTGAATTTATTTTCTGCAAATAGGACTAGGGAAACAAGAATTCCAGGAACTCTGCCGTAAAACAGATGGAATACGCTCAATGTCCATAAAAGTCTATAAGATTTTTACAATCGTTGCTGTCCAGCATCTTTTGTGATAGACCAAGCTTCTCCTGTCTTTAACTCTTTTGATTGGCACAAACTCATAAGATTAGTTTTCTGACTGAGAAACAGATTATTCAGTTATTTTTAACAGATTAATTGCCTGCATACGGGTAGCGAGTTATCCAAATGACTTAATTTTATAAACTAGCTTCCAAGTTAAAACATTCTTATTATTTCAGTTCCATTGTTTGTATTGTAACTTTATATAAATCCAAAGGGCAGAGTCAGGCTGAAATATTATGAATTTAAAATAAAGCATGAAATGCTGCTTTTTCTCTCACAAGGTTACTATATATCACTCCCTGTCCCATATGCCTTAGCCCAAGACCTTCATTGACATGTTTCTCTTCTGTGCAGAGAGATCCTTTCTTTATTCCCTCCTTGCCAACTTGAACATAATATTTTTGTACCTCCTTGTCTCTTCCAGTCTTAATGAGTCTTCTTTTACTCCAGCCTGTTGTACCAGAGGAACAAGAGGCTAAGCTATTTTTTTCATCTCCCTTAGTAGTTATCAAGGAAGAGCTTGTTCTGAAAACAGCTGGGCACACAAATAACTTTTGCAAGGGGTTTTCCAGTTTGGATTGAATGTGTTTGGGTGTTTCATTAATTGGATTAGATTCAACTAAACAACACGCACATAAACACATTAAAAACTTTGAGTAAAGATAATGAACAGATCAGTAAAAATAAAATTCCTAGAATTTCTCCCCCCACATATTTTTTTCTTTGAACATGGTACACCATAATCAATACTGTGATACTACACAATCCAGTTGTACAGGTTTATTGCTTCATCCACCAGTGTGATTGTGGCAGAACAGCCTGTATATATAGTTGATTTGGAGAAAAAATAATGGCATACCAGAGATTGGCTCAAAGAATCCCAGGGTATAGGTGACTATAAATGTGACTCCTATCAGAATTCCTAATTTTAAAACATAAATTGCCACTTCTCTATTTTGCTGGTTAAGAGGGATAAAAAAATCACAACATACTGCCCTGTTGAAGCCTGAGACCTTCTTTGCCCACATTCCCTTGCTCAATTTGTTCTATTGTAGAATCATAATTAGAAAATGAAAAAGGCAGCTCTGTGCTTTCTTACCTATTCACACACAGACATAGAAATCAGCTTAAATTGTGAGATCTTCCAAATCCAAGGGCTGTGCCTGTCTGAGATCAGCACCACCACTTTGCATCTCCAGAGCACTAGAGATGCCAAGCTGATTAATTATTGCTTTAGCTCCTGTTGCAAGGAAAATGCTGCTCTATGGAGCATTGGGAGCAGCATTTCCCATTTGCGAGGACCCCCACCTCATCTTATTCCCCAGATTCCGCCTCCTGTAGTCTAGGTGCTATGGCAGCTTGCCACCAGTCCTCCTCAGTAGCTCCAAGGAGCAACTTTCTACACTCACTTTTTGTAGCGCCCATTACAAAAAGCAAAAGCAGCAGGACTAAAGGCAGGTGAGGATGGGACAGGATGGGATTAGAATGTTGGTCGTTTGCCACTTTTGTGTCCACCACTTTGCCAGTGGGAGGAAATGCAACAGTGGAAGCACCAACATAATGCCATGAAGTTGCTACAGAAGATTTAAAAGGCACGGCTGGGTGGCTGAGTGGTGCCATCACCTGTAGGAATAACGCATATTGTACTAATTTACAAGGGGAGCTCACATTTCACTACTGACAAAAGCAACACCTTTGGGGCAGGTCTATGTGTTTTTTCTACTGAACCAGTTTAAAGAGATATCTTAGGAACAGATTTTAAAATTGTATTCTGAGGACAATATAAAAAAAATCAAATGGTAAAACAGTACATAAAGAATACAGAATAAGAGTTGGAAGGAATCTTGGAGGTCTATAATGATTACACAGGAGCCTTAATATGCACCTGGTATTAATGTATGCAGGGGTGCCTGCCTTATTGCACAATAAAGGTTTTAAACCATTTCCCATTGTGTTTTGCATTCATTCAACATGAATATACTTTTAGGATTTAGCATCTGGGGTCTGAAAGATGTGCCAGTAAACAGAGATGTCTGGATTGTGAAAGAAGTAGTTATACGTTGTCTGGGTTACAACTGCTGCAACCCTTTTGGCTTTTCCTTGTGATCTTTAACAGATGCAGAAGGCATCCCAATGCTGGAACATTCATTTCAGCCATAATATTCATACAGTTACTCAAATCTTTATGTTTTCTCTTGATAAGGCTATCCTGTGGGCTATCCTGTTCACCAAGTCTTGAACGTTATTACTGTAGGAGAAGAGCGGGTACACGTAGGAAGTTGGAGTTAAGTGTCTTATCAGCTAAGAATCATTACAATGCTACAAATTTTTACTTATTTTATTTTTCATCAAGCATATATTAGAAAACAGATACAAGTATAGACAAAATTATGAATATACGAGATAGTTTCGGATAAAAGGGAACAATAGGACAGGGATGGTAGGCATGCTTGTGTGCTTATGCACACCCCTTATTCTTAGGAATAGGATGAGGTCTACAGTAGACAGTCTAGATTAAAGTTTTGGGGGTTTGGGGTAGAAACCACAGAGTCAGGTAGTTTATTCCTGGCATTGACCACTCTGTTACTGAAGTTGTATTTTCTGCAATCAAGTTTGGAGCCATTTACCATAAATTTATATCTATTGTGTGCTCTTGTATTGTTTTGGTTGAAGCTGAAGTATTCATTGACAGGAAGGACATTGTAGCACATGATTTTATGTACTACGCTTAGATCGGTCCGAAGTTGGCGAAGTTCTAAGTTTAAATTTAAGTTCAAATTCTAAATTCTAAGATGCTTGCAGAGTTCATTTGATTTCTGTTAAGGGTTCCATAGTGCAGATTCCAGAGGTTGGTTTTTTTCCCTGCTAAGCTTGCAAAAATGGCTTGTAGCATTTCTGCTGTTCTCTTAACTTTTCTAGCGAAGAACTGCATAGCTTCATTTTTAAATGCACATAAGTTGCTGTTTCTCTTCGTCGATCCTTGGAGTCTCTTCTGAGCAAAACAAAACAAAATCCGCTACTGATACTAAAATATGTGGCATTGGATGAGGGGGAGATTGACAAAAATGTGGTGCTTTGCAAAGACAAAAGTACATTTTGCCAGAGCTTGAAACTCCATCAAAGCGGTTTATAAATCAATGTTTCTGAATTTGACCATTTCAAGGTTTGTGGTTTACAACGCCCAGAATTCCTGGCTGGGGAATTCTGGGAATTGAAGTCCACACATTTTTAAAGTCGCCAACGTTGACAAACACTGTAATAAATAGTTCTGCACCATTAAACCAGCTACGTTAATTATAACATGCTTTCCAGGTTTTTTATGAGCTTTTTTAAAACAAGAAATGTTTTAGCAGAGTTCTAAAAACAGAAAAATAGCCACCACACCTTAGCAGATACACATACAGATTAACAGAGTTGGAAGGGACCTTGTTGGTAATCTAATCCAACACCCTGCCCAAGCAGACCTTACACCATTTCTGACAAATGGCAGTCCAGTCTCTTCTTGAAAGCTTCCAGTGATGAAGCTCCCACAACTTCTGAAGG
>JANHFT010007390.1:35608-49476 GCA_032467955.1 Pseudoxenodon macrops
AATAAAGAATTCTATTCTATTCTTTCTATTCTACAATGACTTTTCCAAAATAATGATTTTAGGGCTGAATACATTTTTTATACTGGTTCTTCCCTATCCTAGACTATTACTTGAATCACCCTATGTCAATGACAAGCTACAATAAGGACAAAACTATAATCTATGAAAAGTATTTTTGTTGCTAAGTGCCAGGAGTAATTAAGTATTTGCATTTATAATTGCCAATGGAAATACATAACAGATGATAGCTGAGTTATGGTGTGGTGCACTGGTGTCAGCTGCTATCTTTATTTAGCTCTCAGTGTAAGTTCACACAATGCACAGGTAGTCCTCAACTTACAACAGACCATTTAGTGACTATTCAAAGTTACAACGGCACTAAAAAAAGTGACTTATGACCATTCTTCACACCTACGACAATTTCAACATCCCCAGTGGTCATGTGATTCAGATGCTTGGCAACTGACTCATATTTATGACAGTTCCAGTGTCCCGGGGTTAACTTCTTGTAACTTATTATAACTAATTGTTAAATGATTAACACGGGTGTTAATTAAATCTGACTTCCTTATCGACTGCAGTGATTCACTTAACAGCTGTGGCAAGAAAATAAAATGGAACACAATTCACTGAAGAAATGTTTTGCTTAACAGCAGAAATTTTGGGCTCAATTGTGGTCATAAGCCAAGGGCTACCCGTACTCTATACCGCTGTGACAGAAACATGTCGGGCAGGAAAAGCAAATGGCACTTTCAAATCTGGGATTCCTTTTCAAAATGCTTTATTCCTGGTTTTTTTTAAAAAGTACAAAGAGAACAACTCAAGGAATGCAAAACTTAAAGTGCAAAGAATCGCACATGGGATGTGGAGATGAAACGTCGTTTGCCTAAAAAAGACAGATTTTTGTTTTGCATATGGAAGCTGACCTCCTGCTTCCAAGCCCACTTTTTTACCATTTCAAACAGAAGAGAGGAGAGAATCTTTTTCGCTCTCCTCTCGATGCAGAATCCAGAATGAGTTGTTTTATCTTTCTATACCTCACTGAGAAACAGTCTTCCCTAGGAACCAAAACTTCTCCGAGATCACAGACCATTGTATACAATTCTATGCACAGAAAATTCCCTTAATATTAGATTCTTTTTGAACATACCTTTGCTCCTTCAAAGAATCCATATGGCCTCTGCTCTCTTTCTCTTATCTTGCACCACATGACCATCACCCTTTGAACTCCTCTTAGCTAGCTGGCTCTGAAGAAGTAAATGGGCTTTAAACTGCCTAGCTCGTTCAAGACTAGGGTTGAGTCTCCCCTTGTAATACGATGGGGTATTTTCTTCAGAGATTTGCAGGAAGAGGGAATGCCTAACTCACCATGGGGAAAAAATGGTTAAAAGATTTGACTTCCATTCTCTGTAACAACTAGATGTTTTAGCTAAGAGAAGTACATTGATTTGATGTATCAAAGGATAATAAATAAATAAATAAATAATACTGTGCATTGTCTATGATTAGGCCAGAATGTGCCAGTGTCTGGTTTTACCTGATCAAACTTTTGCTCAGAAAACTCTTCCGAGAGATTAATCTGAAAAAGAAAGAATATGCTTTTCAAAATGCAAATAGAATGGAAACTTCTGTACACTTGTGTTAAAAAGAAACTCTTATAGATAGAAATATTTCTTTTTAAAAAACCACACCTGTATTCTCCCCAGTCTCTCTTTTTTTTTGTCTTTGCATAGCCACTTCTCCTACAGATGCCTGTATCATTTACTTCTCCTGTTCTTTCTCAATTGTATGTTATGCAAGGCATGAATGAAAATAGATGGATATTATACTAAATGAATCAAAATATCATGTATTATGTATACAATGCTGAATGTGCTTATTATGGCCTACATATAAATAATTACTCATTTTTGGACATTGTGAATATTCTGCTTCTAAAACTGGACACTAGGATATACACAGAATAAGAGAATACACAGAGTTGGAAGGGATCTCAGAAGTCTTCTGCCCAACCCCCTGATCAGGCAGGAAACCCTATACCATTTCAGACAAATGGCTGTCCAATATCTTCTTTAAAACTTCCTGTATTGGAGCATACATAACTTCCGGAGGCAGATTGTTCCACTGATTAATTGTTCTGTCAGGAAATTTCTCCTTAGTTCTAGGTTGGATCTCTCCTTGATTAGTTTACATCCATTGCTTCTTGTCGTGTCTTCAGGTGCATTGGAGAATAGGTTGACCCTCTCTTCTTTGTGGCAATTTCTTAGATACTGGAACATTGCTATCATGTCACCCCCTAGTCCTTCTTTTCATTAAAATAGACATACCCAATTCAAGCCACGTAAGACAAAATGTGATTTGGAGCATCAGTGAGCATCCATGCAGTTGAATGGATGAGCTATCTCTTTCCCAGCTCTGCCAAATATAATTAATAAGCACAAGCAATGCTGTCTCAGTACTATATCAGAGCTTGGAACCAGACTGAGTGGGGTCCAGATAGGCAGTTTCTTCCAAAGCAATTTATAGTCACAGTCCCACCACTTCCCATTTACCAATAGTTCATGTTGGTACCCCAATCAATACAACTCTGAAAATCTTTTTCCCCCACATCATTCCTTGTGTGACATAAATATTTACACATTACTTCCTAACTTTAAAAAAGAAGATATGTTTCCATCAGTGGTGGGATTCAAATTTCTTTACTACCAGTTCTGTGGGTGTGGCTTGGTGGGTGTGGTGTGGCTTGGTGGGCATGGCTTGGTGGGCATCTTCCCACCCCACAAAATCCCAATTCCCTCCCAATCAGCTGGGACTCAGGAGGCAGATAATAGATGGGGGTGGGGCCAGTCAGAGCTGGTATTTACTGGTTCTCCGAAATACTCAAAATTTCTGCTACCGGTTCTCCAGAACTGGTCAGAACCTGCTGAATCCCACCTCTGGTGTTCATGATCCGTGTGGTAAGCATCCATTCAAATATTTGAAAGCAGTATATAATATCATGCAGTATCCTCCTCAAATGTAATCACATTATAACTAATAAATCTCTTGAAGAGGGGGGAAGAAAGAGGTGGTTGTCCATTCTATTGTCAAAGGAAAATGGACCAATTGGCACAGCAGTGAGTGAAAAAGATAAATATGTGAATAAAGAAGAAATGAGATACGGAACAATCAATAAAGGGGGAAGGGAGGTGAGGAAAAAACAGAACCATAGGATTTCTGTAATGGTTGGATAAGTCACAGAAGAGGAAGAAAATCCAGAGAGAATCATTAGAAAGGGAGGGGAGATTTTAAGATAAGCAGAATATTAAGGTGACAGAGAAGGATGAAGAGAAGACTGGATAAGGGACTTGCAGTCAAAAGGGCAATCCATTTATATCACTTCTGTGAAGAGACTGGTGCTCACAAACACACTCACTTAGCAAAAACTGGTAGATTTCTAACTGGAAATAAAAAACTAGGGTTTAAGTGCACATGCTACCACAAGCATATATTTTTATTACACATTATACAGATTGTTTAGGTTCAAAGTAGGCGCAACATACTACTACTGTATTAGTTATGAATTCATATAACATATGAAACTACAGTGCAGTTGCTTTTCGTGGATAAGTAAGTTGTCTGAAGACAGACGTTATGGGTAGTTTACCTTAGTATGGGCTCATCCAAAGGATCATTTATTTCACAAAACATGTTTAATCAAAGTACACCTTTGCAATACACACACACACATATACTGACTCAGTCTAAGGAAAAATGTAATGGGCGTCTCTTAAGAAATCACAGTAATTTTTATGATATACTATATCAGAGACCCAGGTATGGATATATCCAGGGGTGTGTTCTAACTTACCTCGCCACCGGTTTGCTGCCTCCTGCGCTGCATGGGCATGTCTCGTGGGTGTGCCTCGTGGGCGCGCCTCATGGGCACAAAGTAGAAAAAAATTCAAAAAAATTCAAAAACAAAAGGCCGAAAACAAGATGGCGATGCATGCACAGTGCTGGAAACTCAGCTTCTGCGCATGCACAGAAGAAAAAAACCCAGAAAATATTTTAAAATTTTTTTTAAAGATGCCGGTGTCCACGGACCAGAACTGCCTTCGTGACATCACCAGCAGCTTACTACCTACTCGATAGAACCAGTCTGAACCAGTAGGAACCGACCTCTGGATATATCCACTAGCAATTGGCAGTGAAAAGAGGTTTTTAAAGGTTGCTACCTTGATTGTGGAGTATTGTCCCAACAGATCCTGTTAAATGTTTGGCACCAAGTTTAATTCAAATATATAATTTATTTTATCTGACATTTTTTCTTGATGTCGTTCTATTATACCTATTTAAATTAGTTTACAATTCTTTCATTTTCTAATTTTAATTAATATTAGTCACATTGAGAATATTTTAAACTAAATAAAATCAATATAATGAACAATATTTTTACACAAACATATTTATCTCCAAGCTGGCAACTATAAAGTCAGTTGTCATCTCTTGAGGAAGAGTAGATTTGACCCAGATTCCACCAGTTACTGACTTATAACATATGCAGTGAAATAGTCATTATATTATGGATATAATGTCTTTACTTTGAGAATAATTTATCCAAACATCAACTTCTTTGGCATTTATAGGTCTTGGCTCTGTTCACACACAACCCTCTTAGGAGGAAAAGGGACTAGCATGCCATGTGAACTCAAGTGTCAAATAAGAAACATCAGAGGGTTAATTTGACTCCCTTCAGTCAACATGTCATATGAACTATTGGCCTTTTCTGTTTCTAAGACAGATACAATCCTAAAGAGGCCCTGGGAAAATAGAACTTTTCCAAACTCTCTAATTTGGGCTTCTTTAATTCCCCCCACCCCCACTCTTGGTACAAAAGAAGGGTGGGAGTAAGGCAGGAAAGGCTGAGAATGGAAATACCACCTATTCTATAACTGTATTCACAATGGTGCCAATCTCAATTATAATTAAAGAGAGAGATTGAAAAATGGCCTCTGAACACCTAGAAGTTTGTAACTGTGTATTGCTGCACCACTGGAGCATGAGTAGAGAAGCTGACCAGTGGAATAAATGATGCAGGCAGGAATGTCATCTGAACAAAACTAGCTGTGGTCTCAATCCACAAAACATTTATGTGTTCTATAACTATTTAGTGTCACAATTGTTCCTTTGCTGTGGGTATGCATGTGTTTAAGAATATTCCAAAACAAACAACAACTCCCCAAAAGACAGAAATGTTGGCCAATATAAAATAAATGTTCATCGCATTGCACTCATGTCAGAAGCACCACTTCTGGGTTGAAAGAATTAGCTGGTGATATCACCGTTGGCTGATGGATACCCAGGGCACAGGTGGGTTCCTACCAGTTCTAACTGGTTCTTTAGAACCGGTAGTAACTTGGTGAGGATCTCACCGAGCCGGTTCCTTTGGTGTCTTCGTGGGTTGCTGCCATTTTGGATTTTGCTTCTGCGCTAAATTTTGCTTCTGTGCATGTTCAGAAACAATTTTTGCTTCTGTGCATGTGCAGAAGCTATTTTTTGGTTGCTGCGTGCGCTCTAGGCGCGACCCTGAGCAAACCAGCGACAAAACAATCCACAACCCACCCCTGACCCAGGGGCATAAAAGAGGGATCCTTGCATGTCTCCAGCAGGAGCTCACTCTGTCCCATGGCAACACTCAGGTCTTCAACCTGGGCTAGCTAACCTCCAACCCAGCGTCCTAACCACATGAGCCACTCACTGTGCTCCAAACAACCTTCATAAAATGTTGCATTATTGGAACTAAGCATGCCTTATGCTTGGAGAGCACCATCTTCTTTGAGGTTGAACACCATGCCATTCTTTTCGCCTGCAGTCTATCCTCTGAAGCTGTCTATCAGCTCCATTCATCATTAATTTAGCATCCATTCATCATTTAGCATCATTTAGCAGATATGAGATTCTATTTTAAATGTGGCACCAGTTCATTTGTGTAATAAAAGGAAATCTTCAGTTTAATTCTTTTAAACTTGATCAAATGAAGAAAGCCTATTAAAAGTCTATCCTTGGCAAGGTTTCACTACTTCCTTGCTATGTGCAGAATTCCTATGAACAATTTTCTTTACAAAAATGCAACTATTACAATATCCCCAACACTTTTAATGTGTACAGCCAGAAATTAAATACCTTTCCGAATTTCTATTTTTTGCTAACAAATATTCAGCACGAGACACCCCCACCCACTACTCCACCCTACCCCACCTCAAATAACTCTTCATCATTATGCATTTTACCTGCATGGTATTTACCTTACCTCCTCTTTCCAGTGAATCACAAAACACTTGTGAGCTTTACAAAATTACAGGCAGATTTTATTTACACAACTATCCTCACAAAAACACAGTCCGGTCAATCTGCAATATATTTTTTTCTTTTCTTAAAGCTTTTTTTTTTTAAGGTAAACTTTTTTACCACTATTAACGCCTCTAAAAATGATCACGAAACAAAAGCTTAGCTCTTCTGTCCAATTTGATGTCTTTTTCATGCTGCCTTAGTGATGGCCAAATAATTGGTTGTTCACTTGGTGTCCTTGTCTCCCTCGACAGTTCCACAGATGCCCTGAACAATGCTCCAAAGACTGCTTTCAGTAGGGGCAAATCCTCATTAATCATTCTTGGCTGACAGTACAAGGGAGCACCTACATCTGGTGCAGAAACCAAGCAAGGGCTTCTGGGAACATGTATTTTACAGGGGAATGAGAGAGAGGGGGAGACCTCCCCCAACCAATTCAAGATGTGGGAGTCGATGTCTAATAACCATTTTAAAAATTCAGCTCCCTCCCTTCTCCCTTCAGCCAAATTTCATCCTCTCCCCCCCCAAGCCCTCTCCGGGTTTTCCTTTCATTAAGCATTTAAAATTAGACCTGTGGCTTCTGTCAAAACTAAAGTGCCAACATACCCTAAGCAAGTACATCAGCAAATGAGCGGTGCAGCATGTTATGATAAATGGCTGCTAAATTCTTTATGCTGAGATCAAGCAATGATAGCATTAAATACTGATGAAGTGTCACATAATTTTCACTGGGAGGAGATGGGGCTCTTTGCGCTTTGTCTCTTAAGGAGTTTATAAATATTTTCTCCAGCAATGTATTATTTCATAAACAGCATGCGCTTCTTCTTCCTCTGCGTGTGTCATAGTGTAGTTCTGTCCACTATATTAAAAAACGGAGAGGGAGGGGCAGGGAATACTTTCGCATGCTGTGCAAATCTGCCATTCTTTGCAAACTTCAGTGGTGCCAAAGATACTGTACTATTATGCAGTAAAAACAAAAGGAAAAGAAAGAAAATCATCGGCATTTAAACAATTGGTGTGACTCTTTCTTAATTTGGTCAAGGGACCCATTTACACTTGTCTCTGAAGGCTCCAAAGTTGATCTTGTTCTTGATCTTAGGCACATGGCTCTCATTTCCCCAGATGGTGGCAAAAAGCTTGTCATATGGAGAGCCTGGCTTAATAAGGCATGGAACGGCATGCTAGTGCTTCTTAATAAGCACAAATGGATCTTTAGGTTACTTTCCAAATGTATATTTCCATTTCGCCAAAGCATTTCCACTTCACCAAAGGGGATAAACTACGTAAGGACCTGAAATATTGTTACACGTATAATATTTCAAGTCCTTACGTAGTTTGAAATATTATACGTGTAACAATATTTCAGTGCAAAGAAGAAAAAAGTGGGCTATTGAAACTGCATGTATAACTTGTTCATGGGGAGGGGATCAGCATTGCCCTTATAAACAAGCTGTCACTAGTTACTAAATAATAGGAGGGAAACTATGTTCGACCTTTCTTATTCGTGGCTATATAAAACACACTTGCTTCAACAGAGCTTGATACATCTTGGACTTTCAATTATTTAAGCAAATTTGTGCGCTTGACATGGGCTTCCTACGCCATATCTGGAAATAAATGGGGTGGAAGAGAAATAAACAGATCTATATCATTATATTAGGAGATATCTAAGGCTCAAAGTTAGCATGAAGAGAGAAGGATGTCCTTCCACCTTAGTGATAGATCACACTAATTATTTGAAGGAAAGTTTCTTTACGTATAGGGAGCCCTTTTTTACAATACCCCTGTAAACTAGGCCTGAAATACCCTGTCCGCCTATTGATATCCTGTATCACTATAGGTAATTGTTAAGGATTTTGACAATAATAGGTCAAAACATCTGGAAACCATTAGATTGACTAACTCTGCCATTAGCAATTCTGAGAAAGCATGCATGGAAATTAATATCAAAATCATTACGCATTTCTTCAGAGAAAACATTTGAAGCGGAGGTTTGATGTACATAGAATCTTAGTTTTTTTGAAAGGAAGGGACATGAGGGATATAACATGACATTTCTCTCTGACTTTGATTGTCCTGTATTTTCCACTCCAGTGCTATAAATATAGAGACAGGTTCCTGCCCCAAACTGCTAAGAGTGAATGGCATTTGCCAAAATTGATCCAGTACAGCTCCAGCCTCTTCCCAAGTTATCGCTAAAAGGGGGAAATCATTAATGGAATTAGATCATCTAAACACTGACCACACACCAAATGTATATCTACGCATTCACCTTTAAAGAGAGGTTTGGTTTGACTCAGTTTTTTAATCTTGGCAACTGACCAGACAAATCCCTGCCATTTTCCTGGTATGTTTTTTTGGGGGGGGCAAGGTTTGCCATTGCCTCTTTTGTAGGTGCTCTGTCGGGTGAGCGAGGGCGGTAATAACTGAGGCGAGATAGCTTGTTAAGAATGAAGCATTTAACAACTAACAGGCTGGAGGCAACTCCAGAACAGCAACGAGGATCATCTGACAGCCTTTTTATACCGTGGTTGTCAGACGCATTGGCCAATGGCGGAGCTTTGATTCTCCTGCCAACAGGGATTTCATTAACCAATAAGAAGAAGCGGTCGCGGCGCCTCAGCAGCGTTAGAGAAACACTACAGTAGGGCTGAGAGAAAGTGACTGGCCTAAGGTCACCCAGCTGGCTTTGTGCTTAAGACGGGACTAGAATTCCTTGTTGCCTGGTTTCCAGCCTGGTTCTCTTAACCGTTACACCAAACTGGCTGATAAAGAGAGTTGAAAACCATCAAACTTATACACTGATATTTCTCAAAAGCGCAGTTAGCAAGAGGATGTTTTTGCTTGTACAACCAAGGTGATATTCATCTATATGGGTCATAACAAACTGCCTTTTAAAGATGTCAGAGCAATGGACCACCATGACATGTAGTACTTAACTGATAGTAGGCTTACATCAACCTAGTACTCGACAGACAAGATATTCCTCTCTCCTGTTCATCCTACTCATTTCCTCATATTCTTTCAAGAGTGTATCTTGTCAGTGGTGCAATTCACAAACCAAGGAACTCACCAGCCACGCATGTTCTAACAGCTGGAACAAAAGTCAATCAATTTAAGCCAATTGCAGCAGCTATGACCTCTCCTTTCTGAACTAATCTTTTATTTACATTTCTTTAAAAAGATACACAATAACAGCAAAACAGGTATTCCACATTAGATCATATTCGGCCTTTTCCCCCCTCATGTGAATGTTTTTGTTTTCAACTGCTTTACTCATTTTTGAAATATGTTTTCGTTATTGCTGCATTTGTCAAATGTTACATGAATCCATTTGCACTAAAAAAAAAATGTAAAAGACTTCCAAAGACTTGAAGCCTTTTTTGAGAGCACAATAATTTGCATTGTCCTTAGCTGCATTCACGATAAAACACTATCTTTTCAGCTTGTGTTTGGTTTGGTAACTATTCAACGGTTATTAAAGCACTGAGATGAACAAGACAGCATATCTATTTCATACTAGCAACATTAAACACATTTTAAATTTCTATAAATATTAATCTGCATTCTAGGCAAAGGACTAAGTTCATTTAAATGACATTTTATTGTAAAAAATCTTAACCTGAGTTGATAAATACCTGCTTTCAAGTTATAAATTAAAATATAGCATTCACTTTTAGCTACATGGCAGCAATCCTAAACAGGTTTAAGTTAAAATAAGTAAATGTAGTTAATATGACTATTTTAAAAAACAAAACAAAATTCCTTTCTCAGTTCTCTGAGCTCTATATTGGCGTTCATTTTTATTCTCAGTGCTTCTGTCTTCACAGCAAACGTTAAGGTTTGCTAGAGTGACTTGACTGAATAGTCTTTATGTATTGGTTCGCTGTTGCAAGAACAGGCAATAAATTGATTTATTTATTTTCATTTGAGTTAACCGCTTTAGCTATATGGAGCTGGAGCCAAACTTAGTCATGCTTAGCTTCAGTTTATTCCTTTGTGTGTAAGTGCATGTGTGTTATGTGTGTTTATTTGTGAGGGTGGATTCAAAACCTTTCCATTAAATTAAATGTCCAGTGAATGACAGAGTAGATCTGACTCTAAAGACAGCAGTCAATCTAGTCCTCTTTTTTTAACTCTTGGAAGACTAAAAAGAGAATTTGTCATTTGATATTATAAAACTGATACAGCAGCTTTAACAAACTAATACATAAATAGGTGGCCTTCCTGGTCAAAAAGGAACAGACAGATTAAGAATGAAATGGATTCATTGGAAACAAAAATAGTGAAGCACAACAAATTAAACAGCATATTATGGGGATATACAGCAATGAGGATAATCAGCATTTATGGGGTAGCTATATCATTTTGAATCCTTTCTATCACTTCTGTTTACTAAATGAAACGGGGATGAGGGGTTTCCTTGGTGCTCTTTCCAGCATTCTTCACTATTGATTAGGCCAGTGGTTCTCAATATTTTCTTCCCCATGGGCCTCTTTTAAATACTTTTTGTGGCCACGGACCAGGGGTGGGTTGTGGATCATTTTGCTGCTGGTTCACCCAGGGTTGTGCCTCATGCATGTGCACAAAGCGCGCTAGCGCGCAGCAATAAAAAAATCCAAAATGGTGACACCCACGGAGACACCGAAGGAACTGGCTCCATGGCGTCATCGCCGAGTTATTACCGGTTCTAAAGAACCAGTTAGAACTGGTAGGAACCTACCTCTGCCACGGACCCCTAAGACTTAACTCAAGATTTAAATCATAACATTTCTTCAAGCCCTGTGATGAACATTGCAGATACCTGAGGGTCCGTGGACCACAGATTGAGAACCACTGGACTAGGCTACTGGGAATTGCTTTAAAAAATCTGTATGGTCACAGTTTCCAGAACCTTGAAGAAAACTAGGAATTTGTAGGGGGGGAAAACTTTAACAGGAAAAGAGTAGGGAACTTGGAGTCCTTCCCATGTCTACCCTAGATCAGAGACAGTCCAGTCCCATTAGTGCTAGTGCTTATAACTTTATTTAAAGGATTGGATCATTAAAATTATTAGCATGTCGGAAAGGTTGTAAAGATAACTTTTCCTATGCCTTTGTCATACATTCCCTGTTAGAAAAGAAATCATAAACGGAAATACAAATAACAATTTAGAACACCCGTTTCTGCAATCTTTTCAATAACTTTTTAACATTTTTTTTCAGAGTCATCCTTATCCAGGTGCTCTTTAAAATCTACAGATGTGCACCTGTATACAAAGAGCAGAAAGGTCCCATTGTAAGGAACCCCAAATATCAAATTAGTTTTAACGGAATAGAGCAAAAAGATCGGGGGTGGTGGTCTAAACCTCTTCAGACACTGTAAGAGCTTCATATACTTTAACAGTAATGTTATTTCTGACATTTTTATCCCTTTAACAATAGTTACAATTCCTAGTTTAATTTATTTAATCCCTTTATGATAGAACTTGAGACCGTATTAGATAGGAAAGCAGTAATGAAATACACTCCTTTGTATCCAGAACAACTCATGTGGATTACTTCTTAGCCAGTCGCTTGATTTTGCCCTGTTAAAAATAAGTTTCAAAAAGTGCAATGGGAACCAGAAATACTGAAAAAACATGAAGTGGCTTTCTTCTAAAAGACAAAGGGCTATTTCTTCCTAACTTATGATACTGTAACTACACTTCCCTCACTATTTCTAACTTTGGCATTCAATATCCAACCAAACCACCACATCTTGCTCCTATATCCTATAAACAGTGAATTCGAACATAAAACTCACCAACGCTCCTTTAACAGTGATTGGATCATAAATTTGAATAACCACCGTGGTTGTCCATGAAACTGAATTGATATTATTCACTCACTCACTGAATTGTATTGTCTTTGCTATAACTTGCCTATGAAAGCAAGTCCATGTCTTCTTTGCCTTTCATGTCCTGATTAGTGAACACTATGATTTTCTGACCTATAGTATCCAATTCCATTCTTTGTCTATTTGCCAATGTGTAAAATGTATGGACAATTCATTTCACCTTTTATTGGGTTAAACTTTCCATTGTTCATGCTGCTTATGTTCCACATTCCATCATAATTCTGATGGAAACTAATCAAGGAGAGAAGCAACCTGGAACTAAGGTAAAATTTGATAACAGTGAGAAAATTAACCATGCCTTGCCTTCAGAAGTTGTGGGTGCCCCACAAATGATTTTAAGAATAGGCTGGACATCCTTTTGTCTGAAATGGTATAGGGTCTCCTGCTCAAACAGGGGGTTGGACTAGAAGACCTCCAAGGTTCCTTCCAACTCTGTTATTCTATTTCCATTTTGTGCTTCTTTGCAGGTCTCCAGTCAACACTGAATATGATAGTCGAGACAGGAGCAATTTGACACACAACACCAAAATGCAAACTCTAGGAGGATTTCTGTGGCTTGTTGTGTTGCACATTGTTTCACAATAGCTGACTGTCGTATAGAGAGAAAGTTAAACTGATTAACAGAAAATGCTTAGTTTTTTAAAAAACATTTCTCTTGTTTTCTAATTACCATATTTTTCTGAATATAAGATGCACCTGAATTTTTGGGGAGGAAAATAGGGGGGAAAATCTGCCTACCAGGTATTCATCTGACTAGTGTCCTTAGTCTGGTCAGTTTCAGCACATTATTTTATCCCCTGATTAGGACTGGGGAAAAAAGTTTCTAAAGCACAGCTGATAGAGAGAACCAATCAACAAAGCATGCAAAGCCAGAAAGATCGTTAGCACCTGAAAAAAAAAAGCTCCTTCAGAGGGAGTAGCAATGAAAAAAGGCTGCAAAGACTTAGGGCTGGGAAAAAAAAGCTTCTTCGGAGGGAGTAGCAATGAAAGGCTGCAAAGATTGCTTCAATCTTCACTCACCTCGTTAGGTCTGAAAAAAAGCTTTGAAAAAGCTACATTAGGAGTATAAAATGCACCCAAATTATCAGCCAAAATTAGGGGGATAAAAGGTGTGTCTTATACTCAGAAAAATACGGTAAATACCTGCAAAGAGAGTAAAATTCTCTTGTTTAGAGATCCAGCTTGTGCCAGCACATAAAATATAAACGAACTCAAAATGTCTATGGAGATTCTCAGTCATCCAGGTCATTGGTTATCCCAAACTCCAAATCTATCTTGCTTGGAATTATGAAAACATTAACGTTCCATAGATCAAAATCCAGGTTCTTTCTTCATTCAGGCCTTGTGTATGAAGTCTTCTCGATACGCCTTATGAGTCAAGTGTTTTGCAATTTTGAATGTGCTGCCAACACTAATCTCTGTGATGGATGGAAAGAAGCAACCTAGAACCAGGGAGAAATTTGCTGATAGTGAGAACAGTTAATCAGTGGAATGGCTTGCCTCCAAAAGTTGTGTGTAGTAGTTCAAAGACTGAAAATTTTAAAGAAGAGACTGGAAAGATACTTCTCTGAAAGGATATTGTTAGAAGAAATCTCCATCTGGGTTCAGCTCCAAGTGGGGAAGAAGACACTGGAAACATGGTGGCTGCTTGGAAAGATGGT
>JANHFT010007390.1:49576-62771 GCA_032467955.1 Pseudoxenodon macrops
ATTCTATTCTATTCTATTCTATTCTATTCTATTCTATTCTATTCTATTCTATTCTATTCTATTCTATTCTATGCAGCGAAATATGGAACACTGTTATCTTCCCACCATATATTGCACTTTTGAATAGTGTCTGGGCTATTTCTCAGTCACTTCTTTCCTTTGATGGTCATTTCCAAAGTAATCTGTTTTAATCCTTGGTTTGATTTGGCTCTTGCTTCCTTTATAGTACAATTCTCTGAATGAAGGCTTGTACTTTATTCAAGGTGAATTCAACATTCCACTGTTCCTCTTTTTTCTCCCTTTGTCGCTGACGAAAACCTTACTTTTCCACTGCATTTAACTTTATAGTCCAGAAGATGATTTAACATAATCGGGAGGGAAATAGAATACTCCAATATCAGAATGAAAATATGGGTACAACAGTCTATTCAAATGCTTTAAAAATGGGTGTCACTGATATCTAGTATTTGCAACAAAACATATGTTTGTGATATTGTTTTATGGTTGGTCACACCATAACAATCAGGCAGATGCCACAAGTCCACCTGTTGAGTGCTTCTCAAGAATCTGGAGTAGCCTGCTCTTCTCTTTCTCCTTCTCCTTGAAATCCAGATACATCTCAAGAGCCACTTCGTTGCAAGCTCTTGAAGTTTCTCCCTGTTCAAACTGACATGTCTCAACATTAATGTTAAGTAATATCAAATTGCTACCATCTTTTCAGGTTTATATCTACTCCCTCCCCCAACTTCATTCCTCAACTTCATTCTAAACACATATCACAAAACCAGAAAAAAGAATAATTACAAGGTAGGCCAAGAAATGGATTATCAACCAAATCAACCCACATTTTAACTCAAGTACAAATTATATCATTCCAAATATCCCAATTGTAGACACATTATGCAAAGACCTAGCTCTCTGGGGAAGACCTTTCTAGGACAGGTGGAAGGAAAGAGATGAAGGGGATCTTTAAGGTAGAAGAACTTACTTTTCATGGCTCTGGATGCACCATTGAAAGAAGGACCAAGTTAGGCAAAACATTATGGAGAAAATCTACAGTATCTATATGGTTGCTAAGAGTTAACACTGAGCTGATGACATGTAATAAATCAAAATAGTCTACAATATAAGGAGTATTTAATCTTAGAATATAAGAAAAACTAGGGATTACCAAACAAGTAATCTAAATTCACTGGGAGACAAAACTGTCAAGCGTGCTAAGAGTTTGGACTTTAAAACAACATAAAAACAGATAGTCCCCCCACTTACAGCTATTAATTTAGTGAACATTTGACATTACAACAGCACTAAAAAAAGTGACATATGATTGTTTTTCACACTTACAACTATTGCAACATCCCCATGGTCGTGTGATCAAATTTTGGACACTTGAAGTGTCCCAGGGATAGGTGATTACCTTTTGTGACCTTCTGATAAGTAAAGTCAATGGAGAAGCCAGAGTTACTTAACAACTATGTTACTAACTTAACACTGCAGTGATTCACATAACAACTACAGCAAGAAAGAAAGTAACATGGGACAAAGCTCACTTAACAACTGTCTCACTTACCACAGAAATTTTGGGTTTAGTTGTGATCATAAGTCATGGACTAGCTGTATTGCCTAGATTCACAAGCAACATTAAAGGTTCGGTGGTGGGATGTCTCACATTACTTGACTGGAGACTTGTATGGCTATTATCCAAATTATTCCACATTTGGCTGCAGAATATGAAAATCAATATTTGTCTTGGGATTTTATGGAGGTACAGGTTTCATGGCAACCCAACACTTGTCTAACTGCCTTTCATTCATTTACACTGCCTTCATACAAAAAAGAGGCAGGAGAATTATCTTGCTGAAAAATCTTGCTGAAGTAGTTGATGGGACAAAATGATGAGATGGCTGTTTCTTAAACTTATTTAGTGCATTTCATTTCAACATATGTTCATTCTATTCAATTTCCCAGGAAGATGATCTCATAGCAAAAATGGAGAAGGTATGATCTTTTCTCGGTTGAAAGAGATTCCAATGTAAGTTTTAGCGAATCTCAGACTTCAGGCTTTGTTTGGAATCCTAAGCAGAGGAGGGTTCTGGATTTCATTACTGCGGTTCGCTCAGAGACGCGCTGTGGCCACACGTGCACTTTGCACGCCTCACGCATGCGCAGTACTTTATAAAAGTTTCTCTGCATCCACAGAAGGGAAAAACAAGATGGCGGCGCCTATGGCACTGCCAAGGGTACTGGCTCGGGGGCGTGGCAGGCCCAGGTCGCTAATGTTTCTAGCGAACCAGGGCCGCCAAGTTACTAACTGTTCCATAGAACCAGACCAAACTGGTAGGAACCCATCTCTGGTCCTAACATTGAATGATAAAGAAAAATGAACGTAGGAAAGAGCCATGGAGTGAAAACCTCACATTTGTTTCCATGGCCAGAGAAGGAAAAACAAACAAGCCAACCTGATGGTGACAAGCACAACCACAAAAACCCTCTTCTGTACTTCACTTGTCCTTAAGTCTCCCGCGTGCAGCATCCTCAATTTTCATTGTAATCTGGTGGCTCTTTATGTGTAACTTATATGAAAAGAACCACATTGATTGAAGCAGGTTTAACTCAGTAAAAAACCTATTCTGCTGAAATTGTCTGAGCCAGGTGATTTTATCAAGTTCTCTTTTGGTTCCATTTTCTCTCTCATCCCCATCCCCAAGGGAGGCAGCAGCCCAGCTTGCTGAGCAAATTGGCCTAAATTGAGTTCTTTCTCTGCCACAGACCAGCCTTGAAAACTTTATGCATTCTTTTCCTCCTTTTTTTTCCTCCCTGAATACCCTCCGCCCTCCCTCCCCCCCGTTCCTTTTCCAATTAAAATGGAGAAGTTTGCACCGATACCTGCTCCAATTAAATGAACGCTGCCTTACCAGCCACACACTCCAGTTCTTCGTTACCCTCCCTTCATTAATTTTGCTCCTCTGAGGTTTCCTGGCTAACTGCCAAGGACTTATGGCACACGTTCAAAAATCTTGTACACTTGATCCCCTCAAAAAATCATTCTTGGATTTAAGCAGCCGAGTCTTGAGACCCAGGACGAGAAACACGGGAAGGTGGTTCTGTAAGGAAGAGACCAAATGAAAGAATAAAGAAAAGTACTGAGGGGAAAGAAAGGTTAAAAAGCTCACACAACAGAAGCAAAGTTAAGAGAGGTTAAACTTCTGGGCTAATTGGTTTCGCTTCCTTTGATCCGAAGGGGTACAGTATTGTGTGCACCTGAAAGGTTTCCTGCCTGAAAGATTTCCTGCTTTAGTTAGCAGCCTCCTCGTGCCCACAGGAAATGCATCATCTTCATAACACCTCGGGCAAATTGGCTATCAAATTACACAGCAGCCAAGAAAAACCTAGGAAATCAGAGTCTTGAGCAGCTGCGCTAAACTCTCTCACATGCACGTCCAGAAAGCGCAAGAGATTCCCATCTAATTTTCCAACACAGCATAGCATAGCATCAGCTCTTCTCATCTGACACTGGGAATAGCTAATACCGTGTCGAGCTGTCAGGAGTGATAGCCATATTGTCAAGCCTGAAATAACAGAGAAAAGGCACCGTAGCCTTGGTGTTACCATTTCAAACAACATGAAGAAGAAGAAGGCAGTGGGGGTGGAAGAACTTCCTGTCATAGACTAGGTAAATTTTCCATATTTATCAAGCAATGATTTGTTGAACAGATATAACTAGGCATGTCTGTAGGCAGCCTCTACTCATCTGTAATAGCAGGATGTTAACAGCACAGGTAATGTGCGTGACTGCAGGCCAAGATAGGCATCTTAAGAGAAGCTTTTGCACATGGATTTGGACTCGTTCATTTTTCTCTTTTCACTCTGTCTGAGAAAAAGAATTTCATGGTTTGTTTCTGTGAAACTATCCAGGAAAAGAATAGGAAAATGTGTCTTTGCAGTGTTTTCTGGTGGTGTGATAAAGAAAAGTACATTGCTTTAAGGACACATCGAAATGATTAGCCTTTCCATCACCCAACTTCCCTTCAATCCACAATTAAAAGTCAGCAATGATTATATGGATTGTGCAGACTGTTTCAGCATGGCAGAATGCTAAAATGGACATGATATTTGTTTAAATGTCTACAGTACTCATACAGAACTGAATCAATAGGAAAGTATCCTGTCAAGCCATGAGCACAGAATTGTCTCTGCCAATCGGTGATTGCTTCCTGGTCTATTAAGCCATGCAATTTATTTATTATTAAATATGTATAATACGTGATTCTCATTTGACTATGGGCAGAGTGCTTCGTCCTGTATCCTGAGTTTTCTGCTAAAAAATAAATTCTTTTCCCCTCTGAAAAGAGAGAAAAAAGTAGGTTTGGCTGCTATATTTGCGTTCCTTTATTCTGTCCTGATGTTCAGTCATCATACCAAGATAGGAGGAGTTGAGAGGCAGGTTGACCCAGGCTTCTTCTTCAATTACCACAGGTAGAAAAATATGTTGTCTCTACAGCACTATTTGCAAAGTATCCCAATTGATAATTTTAAAAAAAAGCCTTGAGAGTGCAGGAGGCCATGAGCTGGTGCACTTAATAAACACCAGGCAACCAAATCATATATATTTGCTAAGAACAGTGGATCCACTCACTCTGTGGTCAGATCTACAGCTCCATCTGAAAGACCTCAGTGTAGTCTGATGTTGCTGTTAATTCATCCTGAAGACCTCCTCCTTAAATCAGCAATTTACAGTGGGGAGTACTAATGCAGCTGAATATGCAACTAAAACTGCATTTGCCAAAAGATCATCAAGCAGGGGACTTGCAAACACGTAGAAAAGAAAAAATAAGAGATTATTGGAAGACAGCAAGGGTTTGTTAAAAATAGGTCATGCCAGACTAATCTTATTCCATTTTTGAGAAAATGACCTGATTGGTAGCTAAAAGAATACTGTGGATGTAGCATACCTACATTTCATAAGACAAGCTAAGCATAACTGCCTCCTTGATATCATGAGATAATGTGGGATGGATTGTACCACTACCAGATGGATTTGCACTTGCATGTATCAAATGTGAGGTCCTTAATCCATCTTAATGCTCAACTTGTCTACGTGGAGAGAAGTATGCAGTGGAGTACCTCAGGTACTGTCCTGGGCTCAGTACTCTTCAATGATTTAGCTGAGAGCTGGAAGTCATGCTTAGCAAATTTACAAATGACATAAATCTAGCTCAGGTTCAAAAGCATCTTAATGGTTTTGAACATTGGGTTTTTCTCCCCCCTCCCAAAATGCAGTTCAATGGCAAGAAATATAGCACTCTGAACTTAGGGAAAATGAGATGTACTAAATAAGCAGTACCTGACTTAATGGTAGTGTTTGTGAGAAGGATCTGGGTACCCTGGTAAACTACAGCTTATTTATTATCCAGAAAAGGGTTAAAGCTGTCAAAATTACCTGGCCACAGGCACATAAACACACAAACACACCGTGCACTTGCACACCTTCACAAACCCTCTCCCATCTGGCAGCAGCCACCCTACACCTACCATTCTTGCTTCAGCCACCTGCACACATCCTTGCTTCCTCTCCCATTTTGATAGTAGCCATTTACTTGCCTGCTGGCCTGCTTAGAAGCCATTTGAGATTTCCAATTTCCTTCCAGCTTCCCCACTGACTTGGTTGTGGGAAGCTTGCAGGAAGTTGCAAGGAGGTATTTGCCCATGGTCCTCACTTAATAACAGCAATGGGGACTTCAGGGATCCCTGTCACTAAACAATGCAGTGATATGTTACACTTACAACTACATTATTTAGTGATGGAAATTCCAGTCTCAATTGCCACCATAACTTGAGGACTACCTATAATGTTAAGATCGGATCACTGTATAGATCCTTGGGCAGAATAGGAAACACGCGATATCTTAACATCAGGGGTGGGTTGTGGATAATTTTGCTGCCAGTTCGCTTAGGGTTGCACCTTGCTCACGTGCACGCAGCAATCAAAAAATAGCTTCTGCACATGCGCAGAAGCAAAATCCAAGATGGCTACGCCCACGGAGAAACCGACGGAACCGGCTCCGTGATGTCATTGTCGAGTTACTAATGGTTCTAAAGAACCAGTTAGAACCGGTAGGAACCCACCTCTGCTTAACATTTATAAGTTTAATTGGTGGCATTAAAATCAGGAATTCCATCTTCAGAGCATTCCGCTTAACATGACACTTAAACATCAAGTGGAAAATGTTAACAAGAATGTTAGAACTGCCAATTGAACCCAAAGGGAAAGGTCAGTATTGGGAAAGACATATGGGGAACCTTGAGATCTTTGCCATGGCTTTACTAGAGTAAATGATGAAATATGGCTGATCAGGTAGAAAGCTTTACTCATGTTAATTTAGCATCTTATATTTGATAATTATTGCACCTACAAAGGAATTTGCCTAAAACATCTTTTGAAGAACTGTTTGCATTTCTGTTATATTGATTGCATTGATTGAATGTTTAAAAGTACCTCATCAATGAATCCATAGCTCAGGTAGTCCATTCAGTGTCAGTTCTAGTCTGGAAAACACACTACTGTGTTGCAGCAATTAGCAGAAAATGCTTTCCCTGGACCACATCATTGTATAAGTTTGAAAGCTTCAAGGTATAGTTTGTATGCCAGGATGCCAAAAGAAACTACGTGAGGGAGGGAAAAGGTTTTCCCCACAAATAAGAACTTATCATGAGGAATTTCCAACCTAGCATGTTAATTTTCTTACATATAGGCTAGTTGTTCTTCCCACAATCAGAGAGATAAAGGCCGGGAAAAGCTTTATTACCCCTTTATTCTGTGTGCATAGACTGGGTCTCAGACAGGCTATTCAAATATAATGCTTAATTATAACTAAGTCTTAAACATTAAGAATAGGGAAAGGCCTTTCTGATAGAATGAATGGTCCATATTTATATCTTAATGCAAAACATCTGCGGTTCTCAATGACAGAGGAATGACAAAGGTCACTGAAGTTCACAAGAAAGAAAGACAAAGCCCAGCTTCAAAACACCCAAAAGACATTTCATCAAACCAGTTCTGCAAAATGTAGGCTGTGGCGTGAGACCTCTTTAAAAGCAAAACACATTAAAAGATATCAGAACGGAAGAAACTTTCATCTGTGGTAAAACAGCATGGGAGAAATGAAAGGGGGGGAGAGGGTGTTTGTTTTTTTGACTTACCATAGAGATCCATTTGAGAGATTTAGGATGAAATTTCAAATACTGCCTATAAGAAGAGAATATGTGTAGCTCAGGGTTGAAATGACCCCACTTTGCCTAAACTTAACAAACTAGAAACTTTTATTCGGTCAGCTCCTGCCAGACCAATGAAGCTTAATAACAGTAAGTCCTGGAGTTACTGCAAATAATTTAATTATCAGGAATATCTACAGTCAAGGCAGGACAAAACAATTATGAAAAGTCATTCAAAAAGAAAGCTATTATTAACTAGAGATCCATAAGTAGTGTTGAACAATTGTGTGTGAAAACACAAAGTTTACTATTGCAGATAAATTCATTAACTACATTCCAAACTCTTTAGACTTGCATGCCCTAAGTTGAATTCCTAAAGTGGAATAAAGTTTTATGGAACTTGATAATATCTCTTGAAAATGTTATTGATTACCAATGATATCTCATTCTTTTGCAGTAATTAGCTTTCTTCATGGTAGATGCACATCAACATCAGAAGCAAGTAAGCAATTCTAAAGGTTTCAACTACCTTAAACATGTTTTCAAAAGGGGAAAAGCCTAATCCTTGCATTTCAAAATGTATTATTACTGAAATAATTCAGAAAGCAAACCCAATCATTTTCACAACCATGTACAGTACAGGCAGCCTTTGTTTAATGACTGTCTTCTTTAGTGATCGATCATAGTTACAACAGTGATGAAAAAATAACATTATAACCAATACAGTGGAACCTCAGTTCACGAATGCCTCAGTCCACGACCAAATCAGTTTCCGAACAAAAAATGCACTAAATGCTTGACTTTGTTCACAAACGTATCTGCGGTTGACGATCAAACACAGCTGCGGCAATTTTCCCTGCCACGGCAATTTCCCCTGCCACACCATTTTGTGTGTGTGCGTGCATGCGCAGTCAGTCTTGCTTCTGTTCACGACCAAATCGGGTGTCGACCAAAGTCCTGGAATGGATTACGGTTGTGAACCGAGGTTCCACTGTACTTGCATTTATGACATTTGCAAAGCAAAGGAAAATCGAAGTAATATCATAAGCACAGTTATTGTAGGAAGATCCATGACAAAAAGAAAAAAATCAGGAGGAATCTGGTAACACCTTTTCTGACTATGGTAATAAATGTTATTAAAAGGCATATGGTTTTGTAAGCTGCAGCTGACAAAAGCTTGTGCCTTTTAACAACATTTGTTACTTGGAAAAGGCACTTCCAGACCCCACATCCTTTTTTTGAGGTATCTTCTTTGTTTAAGTTCCTACCTTATACTACAGTATGGCTTTATCCCAGAGCTGTCAAACTCTCGGTCCACAGGCCAGATGCGTCACACAGTGCCCACGGCCACGCCCAGTTTAGCAAAGGGGGAAAAAGTCCCAATATGTCATGTGACGACGCCATGATGACGTGAGTTTGACATCCCTGCTTTATGCTGTCCATTGATTCTGGGTTTGAGGATTCTGTGGGTGTTTGAACTGTGCCTTTTAAAGCAGCATTTTTAGTCTTTTCATGGTAGCGATTTCATGGACAGCATAATGAGTTCAATTTTTCCCCTCTCCTTTAAATCTTTCATCTGTGTATCTGTAGTGACTATTATCAGAAATTAAGTAGGACTGGCCCTGGTTAGCACTTAGATGGGAAAGCATCTGGGGATCCCAGAGATCTGTCAGGATAGGAAGCTAGGGGGAAAAAAGATCTCAGAAGAATGCAATGACAAACCATTTTTCCAATTCTGTCAAGAAAACTGCATGAGAGTGGAAACTAATCCATTGTGCACACCTTAGTAGCATTACTGAACTTAATAGTTTATAACTCAATGGTTCATATTTTAATTGTTAAAATATTAATGGTTTTTGCTTTTGTATCATCCCTAAACCATAAATCATTCGAGCAGACAAGGCTGGTGCTAAAACTACCAAACTAAACATAGTGTTAAAACCAAGCAACTTTGCACACATACAGATCAGGGGTGGGTTCTAACTTCCCTCACCACCAGTCCGCTGCCTCCCATGCCACATGGGCGCGGTTCATGGGCGCACACATGCTCAGTAGGAAAAATTCCTTTTTTTTAAAATAAAAGGCTGAAAACAAGATGCCGATACATGCACAGTGCCGGAAACTCAGCTTTTGCGCATGCGCAGAAGAAGAAGAAGAAAAAAGTCCAAAAGAAAATCCCCTCCCAAAAAAAAATTTCAAAAAAAAAGATGGGTGTTGTCCACGGACCAGAACTGGCTCTGTGACATCACCAGCGGCTTACTACCTACTCGGTAGAACTGATCCGAACTGGTAGGAACCCACCTCTGATACAGATGCTAGATCTTAAGCACCCTCGGCTATGTGTGTTGCATGACTGCAGCCATTAAGTCCCACATAATGAGCAACCTCACACAGAGAAGTCTCTTCTCTTCACACAATGCATTCTTGCCGGATTAGGTCTCATAGTCTTGATTCAGTGGCATCTATCATAACCGAGTAGCTAGAAAGATAAATGAATAAAATAATGTCACTGGTATCCATTAAAGGGGAGGCTGCTCACACGAAACAAAGATGGTTGGGAAGGATGGGGGCCTTTTGTTTTATTTCCCCCTCCAAGCACAACTATGCAAATGTGATAAATCTATGCAAATATTTCCAATATGAAACGTATTTTTTTTTTCCGAGAGAAGGTGAATTAAGATAAGCAGAGATGGAATAGTGGTGGATGGGAACTTTGCCTTTAGCCCGTCCAATAATTTCCTGTTATAAATGCACAATGTTTACTGTAATTCAAAGAAACATCATTGTGAAGTATGAGGGTGGCTTTCCAGAGACTGCAGCTGCAGACAAGATTCTGGGTGAAAAATCTTCTGTGCCAGATGAGGAAAAATTGCAATAATTTCCTATAACATGCAGAGCCTTTTTAGCACCTTTATTGCCAAAGCAATACTAAACAACCATGCTTGCCTTATAATAGCATTTCTGTAATGGTATTTTATAACAGAAATGCTATTATTACAGAAATTGTATTATAATAGTAGCATTATTATTGCAGAATCTCTTCTATAACAGAAGCACTGAGCATGCCCATTTGTATCGCAGAAAATGAAGGTAAACTTTATGCTTCTATCGTGTTATAAATCTCTTTGCTTTTCTGATTAATATGACAGGCTCAGCAATCATTTTCTCCCAAACTTGAATACTCTATCAAAAATGACCAAGAAATAGTTCCACTCAGAAGCATTTTAAGGCTGTGTTCCTAGACAAAGAGATCTGAAAGCAGATCCTGCTGGTTTTATTTGAGCTTGCTTCTCGGTAGGCATGAATAGGATTGTGCTGAAAAATCCTTGTTTATAATTGCATTAATCAAAACCTAAGCTACAGTAATGTGTCAGCCCCAACAGGTAGGCCGGACCAGGAAATCAATTTCACAAAAAGGCTAAAACTATTTCTATTGAGTTAAGCTATAGTCTTGCCAGGCTGATTGTGCTGTACATCTGCCTCTTCCTTATAATCCAGTGAATTAGGCCATTGCCTGAACCGTTTCTGAATAATATCATGTTGGTCTGGACTTCAAAAATGTTTCAGCCCCTTTTCCCTGAGGTAATAGTGCCTGCATATCCCCCATCAAGGTTATCTTCCTTACTATCTACATAAGGCCCATGGCTGGGGGAGTTGACTAACAAAAGCAGTTCTATGATGCAAGCTTTTTTTACATGTATGATGATATCACATGCACATACAAAAGCACAGCATGATACCATGTTTACAGTGGTGGGATTCAACTAGTGTAACAACCGGTTCTCTGCTATGCACCTTGCGCGTGTGCTCTTTCTTCGTTCGCAAGTGTGGTGTGTTTATAAACAACTCTAAAACTTACCTTCTACTGCAGCCCCAGTGAGTAAAATAGCTGAGGCGCGGCAATCCGCTCTGCCGTGCCTATCAGCTGGGCTTCAAACAAAGGAAATATAGGTCAGTATAGTGCAGGGGCGGGCAGGCAGGTCCATCTGATCGTCGGAACAAACCGGTTTGCTCTCAGCTGATCGTTGGAGCTACCAGTTCACCCGAACCGGTCCGAATATGCTTAATCCCACCCCCTGCATGTTTATCATTCTAGGATAATCAACAAGGTCTGGTGGATGCACATGCTGGATTAGAGAATTTTAACATTATTCTTTCAGCCCAAAAATAAAAGGACATTCTGAGGAAGCCATAGTCATCTCTTCTATATTGGTGGCCAAAATTGGTCATTGGCAAGAGTTTGCCTTTTTCTACTCTCTAAACTTTAGTTCAGGAGATCCATCCATCATTATGGTTTATTCACAACCTTAGAAAACTGGCTAGGGCTTTTTTGCCCTTTTGTGCATATCACGGGAAGCTATGGTTTGTGTCTTGAACAAATCCCAACTGGTTGGGTTTGCATGGACCATTAAACCATAAACCATGGTTTTCAAATCATTTTTTCCTTTTATTTATATATCAGTCTTCTTCCCAAAGGAGAAAGTAATCACTATGGCTCTAATAATATGTCTTAAAATGCCAAAGCTAAACATTTTGCATTGTGACTGAGCATTATGTGCCCAAAACTAGCATCTTGTACTACCCAAGTGCTCTTGAAGAATAATTTCTTTCATAGTGTTTTGGTCTCATTTTGTCTAGCGTTTAATTTCTACCACAAGGTGCTTTAATTTTATTTTGGTATGGGTTTTATATTTCTTTGAAGCAAAACTTAAAAGCTCCTGGTCAAGATACAAAGAATTGAAGGCATACATTTTCATTAGATGCAGTGATAAAATGGTTCTGACAAAATGATAGCTGACTGTGTCAATATTATTTACTTCTAGAATAAACTAAAAATGACAATATGCTTTCTTTTTAAAAAATTGAGAAAATGTAACACTGAATACTATAAAATGATTTATCAGAACTCTTATATCCATATCAGCTACATTAGTAGACATTTCACCCCCATTCAATAAAATATATATTGCTTTATACCTACCCTAAAGAGTACCTACCAGAATTTCCCTATATATGTAGAAAATGAATAAGTAAATTTAAGCCTATAAAATCCAACTGTTTTTATTAAAGTTATCTTGTATTACCTTCAGTACTCTAATTCTAGTGCCGGAAAAAAGAAAAAAAGAAACTAAGTACCAAAGCTAGTAGCCTTTTTAACATTAAAATAAAATTTTATATACTTCTAAGTTGATGCAATCAGATTATAGCATCTGGTTAAGATACAGCCTATGAAACAGTAAAGTGAAAAAATTCAATAAACTTATATCTTCTCCAGGCAATTCTACTTTTCCCCCTCAAACTATCATGAGAAATTTCTCTGTGTTTGCATAAAATAAACTTCTTGTATTGATTTCAAGCAGCAGCGCTTAAATTTTATTCCTCATCTGCAGTGAAAAAAGATTAGAAATCTTAATAGTAATTACAAGTAAAAATTTAGAATTGCTTGTTTTCCAGATTTAACAGATGTGACAACTGCACAGCACAAATCATTTTTTAAAATAATTTCATGGGAGAAGAGCATAAGTGATATGTTGTTGAATTTCTAATTGGATCCCTACATCTTTGCTTCTTGTGTAAAGGTAACTCCAGTAATTTTCCAAAGTATCATAAACTCCAACTTTTATTGAAGAAAATAAGGATACTTCTCTGCATCATGAAGAAGGGAGATATGAAATCTGCCACCCCAAATTGAGATGTGCCAGACTATGTTAAGACAGGATTTAAAAGTTCTGAAGTAAACAATAAACAGTCCTTAACTTATGACTACAATTGAGCCCAACATTTCTCTTATTAAGTGAAATATTTGTTAAGTGAGTTTTGTGTCATTTTACAACTTTTCTTTTCTGCCACAGTTGTTAAGTGAATCACTGAAGTTGTTAAGTTAGTAAGACAGTTATTAAGTAAATGCAGGGGTGAAATCTAAATTTTTTCCTACCGGTTCTGTGGGTGTGGCTTATTTTGTGGGTGTGGCTTGGCGGTCAGG